>BBXU01002110.1:0-41476 GCA_001598975.1 Parachlorella kessleri
TCGCAGGGTGCCAGGTATAGGGTGGCGATGCAGGCCGACGGTAACAACGGGTGCCACTGGCAGTGTGCGGGCCTAATTGGGAGCAACGGCAGTGGCAGGGACAGCTTGCCGCCTACAGATGGGCAAGCGGATAGAAGTTGCAAACTGGCACGGCTGGAAAGACAGGCAGGCTCCAAGCCACGAGGTTCAAGCAACACAAGCTGGCTAGGAAATCCACCCTGCCAGACTCGTTCCAGCCCACTTGTATGCCAAACAACCTCCACGTGAGAACGCCTGGCTGGGCCTCGCAATGACCCCATGACAGTGCACCCCCTGTCCCCCTCCCCGGGGTAACTGCTACTTAGGATAGGAGGTCTGCCGGGGCTGGCACCCGCCCACCATACCCTTCCCATGCCTTATCCACATATCTCTACAAGTTTTACACACACACACACACACCGCACCCTCGCAAACGCACACACGCCACCCGCCCCCACGGCACCTCACCTCATCCACAGGTAAGAACCCCCCCACCCCACCCACCCACCCAGGAAGAAAAACATACCTGGCTGATGTCCCCGAAACGGATCTCCCCCGCAAAGTATCTCGGCGCCAGCAGCAGCGCCGGCGCCAAAATAGTCGCGTAGCTGTACGCGTTGGTCCATGCCGCCAGCCACGACTCCACCCTCAGCCGCCGCAGGCCCACCGAGACGGCCCGCTCCAGCCGGGTGGCGGCAATACTGGACTCGTGGCGGTCGCCGGAGTAGAAGGCCACGGACTCTGCAGCAGCAGCGGCGGCAGCATGAGGGGAGGTACGACTCCCGCTCGACCGCTCGCTGGGGTGTGGGGACAGTGAGCTGGCAACCGCGAGTAGAAGGCCACGGACTCTGCAGCAGCGACAACAGCGGCAATGGCATGAGGGGAGGTATGACCGCCGCTCGGCTGCCCGCTGGGTTGCGGGGACAGGGGCCCAGCGGTGCCCGCGAGCAGAGTGCTGCAGGCTTGGCCACGGCGGTTGCGGGATGAGGGGTATGGCAGAGGGCTGCGGTGCGGTAACAGCCCTTTTCTCTTTCTTTCCTTCCTCACGCTGTGAGGGCGAGGGCGATGCAACTACGCCACATGCTGTGCTGCTGCTGTGGGCAGCGCAAATGAAGATGTGCATGGTAGTGTAACAGACCCCACCTCACACAGCACATGCCCCACACTTAGGCAACACCAACACCACCAGTACCTTGCCCACCACTCTCCCCTTTGCCCCCCCCCCCAACCCCCCCGCCCTCCGTTTGGCACCAAAGCACATGCGGCACACCCACACCCATATGACAGGCATCCCCTCCTGCCTGCTGATGCCCTATCAGACCCCAGTTCCAGTCAGAGGCCCCAGCGTCCCACCCCACTCCGAACCCCACTGCACTGCACTGCACCCCCACCACACCAAACGCCGCTGCCAACTCAACCCTCCCCCTGCACCTTGCCTGCGTTCTCCCGCACCCGCACCAGGGCAAAGCGCAGGTCAGCCTCCCGCTGCAGCACCGAGTAGGTCAGGTGCATGAGCCGGCGCCCAAAGCCGGCGGTGGTGACCAGCGTGCCCAGCAGGGCGTAGCCCAGCAGGAAGAACAGCAGGTGGGGCGCGATCCTCCACAGCAGCCCTGCAGGGAGGGATACCTTGCATCTGATACCAGGGGCAGCGGAATCTGGCTGGTTCCCAGCAGGGCGTAGCCCAGCAGGAAGAACAGCAGGTGGGGCGCGATCCTCCACAGCAGCCCTGCACGGCAGGATACCTTGCATCTGATACCCGGGGCAGCGGAATCTGGTTGGTTCCCAGCAGGGCGTAGCCC
Source organism: Parachlorella kessleri (assembly GCA_001598975.1). Taxonomy (NCBI): domain Eukaryota; kingdom Viridiplantae; phylum Chlorophyta; class Trebouxiophyceae; order Chlorellales; family Chlorellaceae; genus Parachlorella; species Parachlorella kessleri. Next base: position 1,818 of record BBXU01002110.1, read on the forward strand.
AGCAGGAAGAACAGCAGGTGGGGCGCGATCCTCCACAGCAGTCCTGCACGGAGGGATACCTTCCCTTCTATACCAGCCAGATGCCTGGCGGTATCTGGCTGTTGGACCGCAGCAGGGCGTAGCCCGGCGGGTGGTGGGGCGGCAGCAAGGGCTCCAGCTACGGGCCTGATGTGGGGGGAGCCGTCACAGAGCAAAGGCAAGGAGTGACGGGGCGCCCAGCAAAGGGTCACAGAGACTGCCTGAAGGGTGTGGGCTGTGTGGGTGGGTGGGTGGAGGTGGTGGGATGGGCATGGCTGCAAGGTAGGAGACAAGCCCAGGTGGGGTGCAGTCCTCCATCCGCTGTTTGGGGGTAGTGGGAGTAACAGGCGGCAAGCATGCCAGCACAGCTGGGTATGCTGCAGCGGGAAGTGATGGACATCCAGTGACAGCCGTGCAGCCCCCCTTGCATAAAGATCGAGCAGCGATGCAGCGACCCGACACACTGCCCGGGGCCGCTGTTCAAGACAGGGCTGTCATGTGAGACGTCCTAGCACAGAATTCAGTGTCCTACCAGGTAACTTACCCCCGAACATGAAGCAGTAGAAGACCTTGCGAATGATGCCCACTGCCAGGACTACAGATGAGGAAGCAAACGACCTCACGTCATCGCAGATGCGCTGCATGGGGGTAAGAAGAAGGGGGGAGGGGAGCTTGCAGCCACGCTGGCTGGGAGGGACAAGCCATGACGCAAGTCGAGGAAGGGGGGGACAGGAGGAGAGAAGCAGGGGTGGCAGGACTGCCCAGCGCACTAGGCTGGTGAAGCAACAAGGGTGTTGCCAGAAAGGGTACAGCACAGGAGCGAAAAAAGAAAAAGCAAATCGCTGCCCTGCCTTTCATGCAAGGCCAGTTAACAGTAGCCCAGACTACTACCATCCCCCGCCAGCATCACCCCAGGCACGCGACCAGCCACATGCCACAGCAAGCATGCCTTGGCAGGCCGGTTCTGGGTGTTGTAAAGGAGGATGACACAGAGCCATGCCAGGGTACCAGATCCTGCACCGCTCCTACAAGGAAGATAGAGTGCCTCTCCTGGACAGACACAGAGAAAACACCTCCTCTCCCCCCCCCACACACACACACACCTGATCAGGGTTATCCAGCACACCGCCATCGGCGCCAGCGCCCAGGGAGCCCGCCGTGCCGGCGCCTCCCGTGCCGGCGCCTCCACCACCGGCCCCCAGCCCCCCCAGCTTGAGCCGGTAGTAAGCATGGTCCGCAAAGTAGGCCGCTAGGAGCCGCTCGGCCAGCCACCGCCGCCACTCGATGACCACCCGTCCTTCCACGTACTGGCCGCCAGCAAAGAGGGGGGCGGCCGCCGCGATCACCCACATAAACTGCCGTAGCGCGGAATAGAACTCGGCTGCGGGCACAGGGCGGCAGGGGGAGGGGGGGGGTTGGGGGAGGGGCAGAGCGAACAATTAAGTAGCAGCACATGGTTGCTTGGAGATACGGGTGGCTGGAATGATAGGGCGTGCCACAGCTGATGCCACCTTGACTACACCAGGGCAGTGAAGGAAGCAACCAGGCAATCCCCAAACCTGCACTTGGAGTACTCACTATACCTCAGCATCCCACCTCCCACCAGCAGCAGCCCCAAAGCCCCTGGGACCCCTTGCCACACCTTGGTTCTTCTCCGAAAGGGCGCTCTGGAAGGAGTTTTGCACGTAGGACACTTTCAGCAGCAGCACCGCCGTCACCACTGACAGGCCCACGGCCGCTGCGGCATACCCTCGCGCCCTCCACCGCTCCTCGCCTGTATGACAGACAGACCAAGCAAGGAGGCCAGGAGTAAGCAAGAGTCCTGGAAGCCTGCATGTAGGACTGTGGCCCTGGGCCAGGCCCCCTTGTCCCCTTGTGGGCAAGCTAGTGTACTTCTAGCCTGGTATGGGAGTTGCAGAGGGGCCCCAAGTCCCGAAAGGGGCAGTACTCTGACTGCACCGGCAAGATCAGTGGAAGCTGCTCTCCAGGGAAGCCTGTTCTCCCCCAGGCACTGCCTGGTCACTGGCAGGGTGCCGGCGCCCCGGCCAAGAGGTCGTTGCTCACTTACGAACCACAGCCGAGTTATCAGCCACCACTTGGGCGCTACTCGCTTCAAGGTTGAGAACGCCGTGACCCTGCTGGAGCTCCGCGTGGGTGCCCCGCTTGCCGTCATGGTGACGATCGTGTCGAAACAGTCTCCATCCGGCTCCCTTGAGGACTTCATCTAGATAGGGAGCGCTTTTCGAATTGCTTTCCTCGTCACTAGCCTCGTACCGAGTTGCGCTTACCGACATCGCGCCTGCAGGACAAGCCAGCAGGACAGCTCTGATCTGGCAAGGCCAACTGCTGAGCGACGACTTAGCGAACTAGTACGTTACGCCAATTTACAGAGCCCGACATGATGCACGCCAGGTTACTGCCATCTCGGCCATCGCCGCTCCTGCACCTGCGGCCCCCTCAGTGCAGGCCTCGCCTGGCACCGCAGAGAACAATAAGAGCAGCAGCTTCGGCAGGTGGAGCCGGTGAAGACCCCTATAAGGTTTGCAGTATCGCGCTGCGCTAGCCATGGGCTCGCATGCTGAAAGCCTGTCTAGAACTGTGCTGGAAACTTCGGCCACCTCTTCCTGTCAACCACTTCGGCTGCAGGTGCTTGGCATCCCACGGAATGCGGACTCCGTAACGCTGCAGCGAGCCTATAAGAAGAAGCTTAGTGACGCCAAGGGGAATGAGGCGGCGGTGCAGCAGATAGAGGCAGCCCACAGTAACATCATGATGTCTTCACTCACGTCGCGGCTTCAGGTAACCTTGAACACCACGCTGCGCTGGCGACACCTCAGGGCTCCTGCTTCTTTTTGGGTCGTGGTGTGAAGGCCTGGACCGGAGGTTAGCTTGGCAGCGGCAAGAGCCTAACACACACAGACTTTGTTGGAAAAGAACCGCGTAGGCACTGGCGACAAGCTAGTCGATTGGTGCAATACCTTGCAAATGATTGTGCACCCCCAGATCGAAGCCTGTCCCCTCACTGCTGTCCATGGACGCTGGGTAGCAGCACTCACTTCTCCGACATCTACATCTGGTTCCCAAAGTAAGCCTCCCTCCCTCCCTCACCGTCCCTGCAGGGCAACGTGAAGGTGGACAAGAGTATCCTGTATGCCGATAAGGCCGTCTACTTCCCCTGGAGACCCCGCCTGTGGCTGGCCGCCCGCAAGCTGATCCTGTACCAGGCAATCGCTCAGGGGCTGGCGCTGGCCTGGGCGCTGTTCACGCCCGCCACCGCCGGCACGCAGCCCGTAATCTGGTGTAAGTTTCAAAACAGCTTGTGGCCGTAGCCTGGGACGGCTGGTTGGTGTGCAGCAACCATGGTCCGCTGTGAGCGGGAGTCTGTGTTTGACCATGGGGGGTGGAGGTCCTGGGGCTTGTCCTGTATTAGCTGGCAAATGTGCGGGCAACGGAGCGCGGTTAGCGTGGGTGAGCCTGTGTGCTTGTTGCTCGGTCCTCTGCTGAGTGCGCCGGGCTTGGTACGGGGTGGGGCGCGCCATCAAGGATTGGTACTCGGCTCATGTGGTCTGTGGGCGCAGTCCAACCTGGCTCTTGTGTGGCCCCACTTGTGGGTGTTCACGGCAGCATGGTCAGGCGGCGGTGCGCTGTTAGACTAGACGAGATTTGTTCCCAGCGGGTCGGGTCCCTCCCACGCGCGCCCACGATTGACATTGGGCCAGGTCCGGTGCCGAGCGTCTGCCCCTGTCCACTGTGGCTGTGCAGCCGCTGTTGCTGGCGCGGTGGTGAACGTCATGAAGCAGAACGCCATCAACCCGCCGCCTGTGAGGGGCCAGGAGATGAGCGACGAGGAGAAGAAGCAAGGTGCGTTGCGCCTGCTAGGCCCGCTTCGCCGGGGTGTGGCTATATGTGTCCTTTTTTTTATTTCTGGCGTTAACAGACTATTACTTATTTTAGGCGGTTCGCTTGATGTGACGGGTGCCAAGCATGGGAGGCAGTGTGTGCAGGGCAGCCTCCTGTCGTGGCTGGGGAGGACTTCCCCGGGTGCCAGCTTTGGTACCCGAGGCATGTGCTCCCTTTGTCCTGTTGCATGGACCGGCCCTTGCTTAGACAAGCGGCGCTCAGCATCCCTGCTGCTTGGCCTGCAGCGCCCTGTACGGTCAATCGATCTGGCATGCACTACCGCTGTGGCAACACCATGATGCGACAGCACCTGGCGCAACCCTGTGTCGACACCATGTTGTGGCAACACCTGTTGCGTCGTGTGAGGCGCAGGCGGCAAGAACATCCTCCGTGGCTGCTTCCTTGCCTTCCTGTGGGCGCCAAGAATATTCTCCGTGGCTGCTTCCTTTCCTTCCTGCAGGCGGCAAGAATATTCTCCGTGGCTGCTTCCTGGCCTTCCTGGCGACCTTCCTGGGCTGCGCGGTCTTCTACACGCTCCCAGACGCCCTCGCAGCGCAGCTAGGGCGCGTCATGCCGCTGTGGTTCTACGAGGGGCAGGTGAGAGGGGAGGGCATGTGGGAGGGTGCCAGGGTTGGGAGGGTGCCCACCCTCACCCTGCCTCCGCTTTCTGATGGGCAGGAGGTGGGGTCGTTGTTTCGCATCGCGCGTGTGTGTGTGTGTGTGTGTGTGCGTGCGTGCATATGTGTGTGTCAAAAGGTTCTTTGGGAGAGGGTTGGCTGAGTTGCAGCCTCCTGCTGGAAGTCCGCAAGTGGAGTACAATAAATACATCTCAGCCGCCCAGGGGGACATTGTGTCGGTTGACACAGCAAGTGCCTGGTTGGTGGTTGCAACCGCTGCGGTGCTTCCAGGCCCACTTGGGTTCTCAAGGTGGCAGGTGATGCCACTGGCAGATCGCGGTTGCTGTAACGGAACGTGCCGGGTGCAAGGCATGCTCGTGCCTTGCTGCCCTTGCAGAGCATGCTGCTGGCAATCGGCAGCTGCCTGTTCAATTGGACCTTCACTAGTGTGTTTCGTTGATGCTGCACCGCGTCACGGAAGCATGGCCTCCTGCCCGCCACGCTGGCCGTGCCCTGCCGCCTGGCACCGAACATGGTCTGCACAGAGAACACATTCAGGTGGACTTGTGCGGTGGCGGCCCGCTGTGATGCGCATGACGAAAGCAATGCCGCCACCTTTAGTTGCCGGTACAGCAGGCCTCACTGACTGCTGCTAACTGCCGGTATTGCCCGCTGTGCATTTAAGCGCAGTCTGGCCGCCGTCTCTTCTCCGCTGTAATCGTCAATGTGTGGACTTGTTGAAACCGCCTGCGGCTTGCCCACATTTGAATTGACATCCTTTGGTATGCTCTTTGGTACTCATTGCAGTACCAGCTATGGTAACTTTCTTAACATGGGCGGCAGGCAATGTCTGGTAGGAGGGGCAGGCTTGCGGGCAATGCGAACAGAGGAGGTAGGGGCGAACTGCACTGACAGGGCTTCATAGAGTCATTAGCATGGGTGGCAGGGAGTGCGAACAGGGAGTGAGACTTGGGCTCCAGAACTGGACTGGATGCAGGACTGCACTCAGTTATGCTCCAATAAGCCAAACTTTGCAAGCCCCTTCTCTTGCTGGGGCAGGCATGCCGTGATCCCTTTCCTCCAATGTTGCGACTAGCCCTTGCCCCTGTAAGGTGCTCCCACACGCATCAGCGCAGCCTGCCGTTATTACCTCAGCCTCCCCCAGAATAACAACATAGCTTGAACTGTGCGAGACTTTGTTGCCCATTGGCAGTAGTAGTATCACATATCATACCACTAGTCAACACCCAGTCAACAAGTAAACTCAAGCTGCTCAGCAGCCACATGCACTTTTTGTCAGACAGTTAGTTGTGGTACGAAGAGACATCACAGCACAGGCCCTTCTGGATTACCTGTAAAAATCAGTACCACAAGGAACGCATTATACCAGCGAGCCAAAAGGTTATTTGTAAGCACAGACATCCACGGCGACACCAAATACTGCAATGCCAACTCGCTACCATGTGCATGTTTACATGTAAAGGGGAAAAAGAGAATTGTAAGCAGGAAAAGAGGCTGAAAAAGAAAGAGCTGCTGCCGAGCATCAGGGGCTTGAATGGCTGCCTGGTGAGGGGCCTGGAGAATTCCTAACACCGACAGCGATGGACAACCGCGACTAGCCGGCATAAACCGGTGGATATACAGGCGGGAAGCCTCACATGCTGGGGGGTGGAAGAACCTCGAGCCACGCCGCGCAACACCAGGCAGCCCGCCCGCTGAAAGGCCAATCCAGCACAGTGCTGACGGTCTGGGACGCAGTAATAGAATGGGTACCACAAAAGAGAGAAAACCGAAGGTAAGAGAGGGGAAAAGAGAGGACCTGTCAAGGGTAGCCACACACGCTCCCACCATAACCAGCAATACATTGGACAGACCTTAGTAGTTCATTACGTGATGGGCACGGCCAGCTCTAGGCCGTGCAAAGTTAGTCCTGACAAGTTCTGGGATGGGGAAAAGCAAAACGGTTTCTGCGGTCCTGACGACAAGCACGGCCTCAAACACACTTGCACCAGATCACTATCACAGCCCGAATATCGCACAGCCAAACCTTCTGGAAGAAAAAAGGCGACTCAGCCAAAGAGCACGAATTAATTCGCTGCCCAAAAGGGGGCAGCCACCTTCACAATACACCCAGGACTATCGTAGCCTGTGTGGAATACACCCAGGTTGCACATGCCTTAACCCATCCAATACCACTTGGACAACCTGACCCACCTGGCTCATGCAGTGCCACAAAGCAGGCTCAGCATGGCATTATAGCCTTCCCGCTTGCGCACGACCTCTATACATACCACACACGCACACGCTCCTCATAAACCTATCCGCGAACCGACCACCAGCTACGCAAGCCGGCATTGCCTCCCAGCCAGGGGAGCCCGCCAAGAGTTGCCAAGCAGGGATCAAAGCGGCCTCAGCAGGCTGAAGGCGCCTGCGCCAGTCCGCTGCCTGCCCCCGCAAGCAGGGCCAGCAGCGCGAGCGCCTCCGCCTGGGTCGCCTGCAGGGAGCCAGGCGCGGCGCCGCCACCGCTCGGCACAGCACTCCCGCTAGGAGCAGCGGCACCCAGCGGCGGCGGGGCCGCGCCGGCGGCCGAGTACGATGCGTTGCTTTCACACACGTTGCTGCCTCCTGGGGGCCTGGGCATGGCGGTCCTGGGCTGCTGCTGGAGCGCCGGGGGGTACGTGGTGGCAGCGCTTTGCAGCTCCTGAGAGCTCCTCGAGCGCTGCAAGTTGCAGCGCGGGCGGTGCTCCCCAGCAGGCTCAGCAGCAGCATGCGCAGCGGCCGCGGGAGGAGGAGGTAGGGGGAAGCCCTGGCCGACTGCAGGGGTAGGCACGGGGCAATTGCGTCAGGGAGAGGTTCGACTATGGTCCCACCAGGCAATGGCAGGGGACTTAGCTTGTCGTGCGACGCGGAGGCGAAAAATGGGCAAACACATACCCAACATGACGCATCAACACCTGCCTGTTTGACATGGCCCAACGCACCCACCACGACAGATATTTGCTGTTCGGGCGGCGCAAGCAAGCCAAGCTGCAGCAACAGCGCGCATCAGATGCAAGAACTCGCAAGAACCGCTCCCGCCTGCTCACCTGCCGGTTGCTCCTGCTGGTGTTGCTGCTGCCGCTGCTGGGCCTGCTGGAGCAGCTGCGGCAGCGAGCGGGGCACGGGGCGCACAACGCCCGGCGCTGCCCCGCCGCCGGCGGCAGCAGCCCCCGCCCCCTCAACAAGGTCTCTTGATAGCCCCTCCGCTTCCGAGGGCGTCTCCGGCATCGCTCCGCTGGGAGCCTGCTGCCGCAACAGAGCCTGCACCTTGGCTAGGGCCTCCTCAAGGTCCTGCTTGAAGGCTGCCTGCTGCTGCCACTGCCCTGGCTGCTGCTGGTGCAGGGGTTGGACACCCTGCTGCCCGCCCTGCCCTGCATGCTGTGCCTGCTGCGCTGCGCCCCAGGCCCCGCCCTGAGGCACCCCAAAGGCAGAAGGGGCGCCAAAGCCTGGTCCACAGAAGAAGCCCCCAGTGCTTAGGGCATGGTGTTGGTGTTGCTGCTGCTGTTGCTGTGGTGGCTGCTGCCACGCCTGGCACTCCCGCCACTGATGCCAGCTGGCCCGCTGGTCTGGCGGCAGCAGGCGCAGCAGCGGCGACAGCGCACGAAGCACCTCTGGTGAGCTGCCGCCGCCACCGCCAGGGGCAGGGCCCTGTCCCGCCCATGCCGCTGCCCGGTCGGGCTGCAGCGCCGGCGCACGAGCGCTGGCGCCAGAAGTGCGCAGAGAGTCAGAGCTTTCCTGGGGTCCCTTGAGCAGGGGCTGTGCCGCGGGGTGGGCCAGCAACCGGCTGAACTCTGCCGGGTCTAGGAGCGGCCCCTGCGTTGCCGAGTTGGGAAGCAGCCGGTTCAGGAGCGGCTGTGCTGGCTGGCTCGGTGGGAAGTGTTGCGCCTGAGTCGGGGGATCCCAGCCCCTGCTGCTGATGCCCAGCCTGAACCCACTGGCGGCCGGCAGTAGGAGCGAAGCACCAGGGACTTGCACGTTGCTGCCGCTGGCGGTGCCGCCATAGCCGCCAAACGTTTGCAGCGGCGGCTGTAGGTGCTGTTGCTGCGTCTGCTGGGGAAGCCCCCCCAGCTGGAAGAAAGCATACTGCGGCTCCAAAGGCTGAGGTGCCTGTGGCCAGCCAAATTCTGAAAACCCAGCCCCCTGCTGATGCTGTTGCTGCTGGTGGTGGTGGGAGCGGTGCCGAGTCGGATGATTGCTGCCACCCCGTCGCTGGTGACCGCTGCCGCTATTGTGCGGCACGCTGCTGCTGTCTGGGCTGTCTTCGCCGCTGGTAAGGCTATCGGAGGGCGAGTCGGGCATCATGTCCTGCACCAAAGCGCGGTTAAGTTGGTGGTGCTCTTGGAGGGCAGTCGCCAGATCGGCCGGACAGTGCATCCGTCACATGCAAGCACAAACCAACAAACGAACCACCTCGCCTCAGCAGTGGCAAGGACACAAGTGCCACGAATGCAGTCCTGCGCAGTGGCCCTACTAGGTGTGCGGGAGGTGCGAGACCTAGCCATGCACTAACGTGCTCTTGTACACACCTGTTGCGCCTTGGGTACGCGGTTGTACGGCCAGCGGGGGATGCCCAGCTTGCGACATACCCGCTTGAGGATAGTTAACCCCACGCCCAGCTCCTTGCAAGCCTTCTCCGAAGGCTGCGGGGATAGAAAAATGTCTCTTGTTTTGCCTGTGAAAGTGGCCCTTCTCCTGGCCGGCAGTTCCCTTGCGCAGGCACCAGAGTTTGGGCATCTAGCCCAGGAGCGTTCAGTAGCACGGCAGCATCTCAAGCCCATTGCCCGTCCCAACAGGAACCTACTACTAGCATCACTCTGATGACGACAACAGGCGTCTGCCGGAGAACGTCGGCCCAGGGTAGTCCCGTCACGGTGCCAGCGCCATGACAAGGACATAGCTATTCCGAAGTGCAGGCGACGTTCTAGGGCCCTCAGCGCAGCGCCAAGCATCTGTTCCAATTGATAGACGGGACCCCAAATTGCCCCCCATATTGCCCCCGACATGGCCCACAGGAAGCCTGGAGCACAACTTCCGCACACTCACGAGGTGGAAGTACTGCTCCAGCTCCTCCCTTGTTATGCTGGACACCAAGCGCCCCTGCAGGATGGTGACAGACAGATTACAGGCGCCCAGACACCAACCTCCGCAGCTTGCCGCTACATAGATATGGGTCACGGAAGAGCTTTCAACGCACTGAGCGTTGCGGAGATAGGGTGTGCGACGAACAGGGCTGCGGAATCACTCAACCTCCGGGTGGGCTCACCGCCTTGGTTCTCCTCTGCGGTCGTCTCTGCGGTTCTCCTGAGCACGACATGGAGTTGAACAGTGCCAACCGTGTTCCGTGCTACCACCGGTGGGGCCGGCACTGCAGACAGTCGTGCTTCCTAGCTGCGTGGCTGGACGTATCGTACCGGTCTGCCTAGCTTGTGTTACCTCCAACTAACGCCATCCCGCAAACCCCACTTCATGCTTGGTTAGAGCTGGGCACGACCACTGGCTTGATGAGCCAAAACCTGCCCCTGACACACGACGCAGTCCCGCCACAGGCACAGAAATCTGGGCGCAACAGCCGTCATTGTGTGCCTTGGGGACCGAGGGTTGCTGGTAAGCCCAGTTACAGAGTGAGTGCCGTCCGTCTCCATCTAGCCTGGTGTAACTCAGAGGTACCAGCGACACACCCTACCTGGCTTTATATGGCTGGTGGGGGATCAGAATACTTGCAGAACTGACTAATTTAAGAAGCTGACACAGCAGGGTTGAAGTGAGGCGTTGGGCCTGCCCGTGTGCTTGAGCCAGTCGGTCACTCTCCGATTTGCCAGCGAACACTTTGCAGCCAAGCCTGCAGGGTGGCAGCAGAGTTGTATAGCCCTCAGACTTTTGTCGATGCTGGCTGGCCGTGCGAACAGAGGAGGGGTGAGCTTGAACCATTCTTGTTGTTGATGGATAATACAGGAGAGGTAGGGTTGAACCGTACATGAAAGGCAAGGACTTGAGTATGGGAGAATTAGGGGTGATTCCGTGAGGGGTTGCAGCCAGTGCCAAGGGAGGAGAGGTACATGAGAACTGTCTTTGATATTGGTGGCAGGTAGTGCGAAATGAGAGGTCAGGGTGACGTGTACCAACAGTGCATTATATTACTAGCGCTGAGTGCAGGTATGCTTTGGGGCTTGCCTGAGTTCTGGTCTAATAGGTCTCTCCCCCGAGACAACCTAAGGGTCACTGGAGCTGCAGGCACTGGCCCGCCCTTGAGTTGCCCAAAGGGCATATGTACTGCTTTTGTGCAGCTACTGGATTACCCACAAACGCCCTAGCATGCAGTGAGGGATCTCTAGCTTCCTGACCAACATGTCAGGAGCACCCTGGTACAAGAGCTGGGTCACTTGTCCTTGCTGGACTTACCTGCCTGCAGCAAAGGACAGGTGCCTACAAAGTCGAACTGTGGTCCCTCGTGTGCACCTGGGCCTGCATGCTGGGTTCAGTCATTAATAAGCCGCAAAGCTGCCACTGGTAGTCGTGAACCCTGCTCCCACGTACCTCACTTACACACCTTGTGCGGCACTTTTCAAACGGTAGTGCCAGGCTGTCAGCAAGCTTGCCTTGCCTCCAGCCGGTGGCGGACCTGCCTTGGGTGAACACACAACTTGGGTCCAGGTACCCGGCCGACAACACTGTGGTTTCACTAGTAGGTACCACTTCACCATACTATGATAGGGGGCTAGCTAGCCCGACCAGACCTACGAGTCCAGAGAAGTCAGCTGCCTGTAATAGTGCTGAACGAAACAATAACATGGTATGTACACGGGTTGGCCTACGACAGATTATCGTTGGGCCACAGCATGGGCCACAGTGCTGTCTCCCCCCGGGACCCCCCCCCTCCCTTCATTACTAATCCCGTATGCGCCAGAGCACTCAATGTGTCAAGTACAGCTCACCTGCATTTATTTGCGCCTAAGTTGCATCTCTCCTCGTTCACAACCTGGCTATACTTATGCTCTTGTCATGACACAACAGCCTCGGTGATCACTTGGACCCTGCTCCAGGCGAGGGCTTTGGGAAACATGACGGGCCGCTTCCCTTTCTGCCTCGTCTGGACCCCCATCCCGGTTGTCACGGCGTTGCTGCCCTTCATAGGTGCGGGCCAAGCCCGGCTAGTAGCCCTGTGCAGTTGCTAGTTATATTCGGGCCGTTCTCCCTTGCTTGTTTAGTTGGCAACGGTGCCAGGAGCCCCAGCCAGGTGTCAGGGCCGTCCAAGGCTGGCACAAAATAGGACCCCTGCTGCCAGCATAGAGAAGGCATGCCCCTTTCCTGTTTAGCCCAGCCAAAGCCAGCCACGCTGTTCCCCACTTTTCTGCTGCTCCTCCTTCGACACCACTGCTGCAGCTGGTACTGCGAGTCTTGCACAGCGGTCCACACAACGCGGGCGCCATGGCTGCCGTCGTCTGCAGCACAGGTGTGCATCAGGCCTGGGTGTACTCGCTGCTCAACTAGGTACAGGTGCTTCTGCTGTAGGGCACATGGGCGTGGCGCGCAGCGACGGGGTGGTCCTAGACTTTGCGGGTCCAGCCACGGTTAATGTGGACAACCTAGCGTTTGGCGCGCCCACCAAGCGGCTGCAGCTACAGCCTGAGAAGGCGCTGGCACTAAGGGACCAGGTCAACCAAAGCATACGCAATGGCAGCAACAAGGCCACGCTGGCATCGGCATGGGTGGGTAGGCTCATAGATGTTTCTATGCAGACGTTTCTATGCAGACAAGACCAGTTTGACGGCGTGACGCCAGAGGGAGCTGTGTTGCTGTGGAACCTGGGTGCGGGGGTTTATCTGACTGCCAACCTTGTTGGTTTGTGGGAGCAAGGGATGGCCTGCTGAACCATGCCTATGCTGGCGGCACTTTTGGTGATAGGAGCGAGGTTGGATGTTTGTGGTCCGCAGGGCCTTGTCTCCCTTCCTGCTGCAAGGGCTGATGAGTAGCTGTTGCCGCCTCTGTAAGCTATCAGCTGCAGCATAGCCATTGGTGGGGTTCAATAGGCGTTACTGCTGTCCGCTAGGATCATCGTGGCATCCCTTCCTCACCACAGCTTGCCACAGAACCAGCTAGTGGCATTGACTATTCCAGTTCTTTTGCATGCTGCGTAGGACGACTGGCTTAACTTCAGCCGCAGCATCTACTCAAGTCGGAGCTATGGCTTCTTTACAGGTGCTTGCCAGGCCCTGGGTCTTGCAGACTATAAGCCAGCGTCAGATACTCGGACCAAGCCCTAAGTCGGCCGGCTGTAGTCAACCGATGCAGGGCCATGGTGCCTGCTTGCTGCCATGACCGCTTTCTTCCACATGGCATTGGTCATACTGTTCTTTGAGCTGCATGAGCAACTTGTTGGTAGGCCCGTGGAAGTGGCAGCAAAGCCGCGCAAACTAGAAGGGCACTGCCCTGCTCCGTGCTACACTTATGTCTGGCATGCACTTGCAAGCATGCGTAGTTTGTTGTGTAGTAGAGCAGCACCTTGATATGCTGTCCCGCCGCAGCCACCCACCATCTTGAACCGTGTGTATGGCTGCAGATAACTGCCATGGTTTTGTGGCCCACTTCCTGAATAGCATACGATACGAGCAGACCAGGGAGTGGAACGCGACTAGCCTGGCCATAGCCATGTTCCTCTCTACCAGCTATGTGGGAGGGCTGACGGGTTTCCTCAAAACCTGGGGGCCTTTCTGCGCTGTGATGCTCGCCGGCTGGTATTTTGGCGGTAGAACACTGTTGCTGGGCTGGCTTGTGCTGGCAATGACTGCAGTGGCGTGGTTCCTGCTTTATGGGTGCTGCCTTGCCAAGAGTGCCAGCAATCGCATCCTCAGCATCTGAGGTCATTCTGCTGCTGGCAGCTTGCTGGGCCTTGCGTATGGTTACTAGGATTGATGCACTAGTAAAGTTGCCTCAAATATAGTAAGACGTTCATTGTCTGTTGCCGCATGTGGAAAGTGAAGCATGTGCTGGCTCTGGCTTCCTCCTGCTAGCTTGAGGCACTCTTGAGACTACCAGCGTAGACGTTGGTAGCTTGAATGATAGCAACAGAAAGCCGTGCTTGTTTCATGTGACCGCAGCGAGTTTTCCATGCGCGTTTGACACTTTGTCTGCCAGTGAGCTGTGCGAGACTGTTGCTCGGCCTGCGTTTTAGCTTCTCTTGTGTATGGTCCATGTGGATTCCATATTTATATTCGCTTGATGCTTCTCATTGTTCCCCTTTGCAGCTGCTTTGGGGGCTGCTTGTGGCACATCTGTTACACGCGCTCCCAGCTGAGGTCTTCCATGCTCCCGTTCAATAGCTATGTCCCCCAGTCTCCTGCTGCGCTCATGCTGCGTTTTCTTCGTCCGCCCCTTGGTCTGCATCTAGGTCTGCTGGTGCGAGCGGTTGATGCACCTGTAGATACAAGGTGGCAGAGGGTGCAGCAATTTGAAGCACAGAAACTCCACAAAGACGGTAGAGGGAAATATCTAGCCTGCATGTAGTCAGCCTGATTGCTGCCTCAGGCCAGCGAGTAAGCCCTACGCATCGCAGCCTTGGGTGTTGCTTGCCAAAGTATGCACCTACTCGGCATTGAGCCATGTCAGGCCCCACCTACCATGCTCTAGGATCACAGCACCCTTGCCAGGTGGCAGCACATTCATTCAGCAGCCTGCTTTCTCCGGCACCAGCCACCCTTGCAGTGTTGAGTGCCAGCCTTCCTTTCACCTGTGCTGCAACCTGTGCCCAGTCCAAGCACCGCCGCAGGGCGTCTGTCTTGCCAGGAGCGACATCGTGGTTCCAGAAGTGAAGTGCCTTGAAAATTCCCTGTGCTGCCCAGCAAGTGCAGCTCCCCTGCTCCTCCTCTACAGGAGAGCCCTGGCAGCAGCCCTCTGGCTCGCGCTGCTGCTGAGCCAGCAGTAGACCTGTGTATCCGTCAGGCAGCGGCAGCCTGGCCCCTGCACAGCAGTACGACCATTGCACCTTGGGAAATCCGCATGTGTGGCAAGCTAGCTAGTAACAGCTAGGATGCATTCTGGCAGGGAAGGCTTTGACAGCGTCCTGGTGAGCTCACTTCACCGTTGCGCACAGCCCAAGGTAGTGAATAGTTGCATGACCAGGCAGGTACAGCCAATCAGAGGCAGAATTGTAACAAGGCAAAACCTTTCCTCTGGTATCCTTAGATACCGGGACCGCCAGCCTGGTCAACATGCCAGGGCTAGGTGGTTGGCCAGGGCGGCGATCTAAGACAAGGGGTTTGATACTTGGCTGATGGCCCTGGCTTTCATCTAATAAACCAAAAGTTGTACATATAGGTTACCTTGAAGGCTACGCCCCCTGAAGCTGGCCTGCAAAACCTTCAGACTGTCAATGGCTGTGCCTGCGCGTCAAAGACAGACAAGCTTGCCAGGCCCCTTCTCACCCACGGTTGTAGCGTAGAATCCATCGCACTGCTTGGCTCAGGTGTGAGAGGGGGCACCTGAGGGTCGGGGCCTGAAGTAGGAGGACACCTGGGCCGTGCCACTGTGCTCTATGATGCACGGTAGCAGGTGCACCTCTGTTGAGGGCTCAGCTGAAGTGATCAGGAGAGGCGTGGCCATGATGCTTGGTTGCTTATGGGAAACTCTTTGAGGTCTCGGCGACTGTCTGCACAAACAATGTGGCAGGAAGCAGCAACGGCTGTAGACCTATCAGCTGTTGAAGCTGTGCTCTCGTGACGCCATGGCTAGCCCTGGCCTGGGGAGAGGTTGAAAGGTGTTGTGCTCTGCATGCTTTGCGCCAAGCTGGGCTATTGTGTAGGAGATAGGCGAGCATAGGCGAGCGAACAGAGGAGACGTCCGAGTAACTGTAGTGACAGGTTGGCATGCAATGTGCTCCGGGGCTTGTGTGTTTATCGAGGGTGGCAGATAATGCGAGCAGGGATGGGGTACTGGGATACTGGGCTGACAGGGCTGAATGCAGAATGAGCCTGAGTCTTGTTATTGGTATGGTGGAAGGTAGGTTCATGGATATATCCGGCTTCTTGCCGGTCTGCACTTTCAACTGGTATTAGTTGATCGAGAAGCCTTAACTCTTAACCGAGGAGCACACCGGGCTTGGCGGCTGATGCCGGCCACAGCTGTCCTCTCCTTTCTGGCCTTGGAACGGGACATTCAGGAGCAGGTCCTGGGGGATTCAACCACGTCTTAAACGGCGTTCAGCAACACGGATTGCGGGTGGGGAGCCGTCTATTGCATTACCACTAGATGGGTGCTGCACAATGGACGGATGGTGCAGCCTTGCTACCACTATCCTTCTCAGTGGTGGTCCAGAGGCGAATAGCCGGGCCTCTCCCTGCTGGCCTTGATGCAGAGGCCTTGATGGACTGAGTGGCTCTGCCACCTCGGGCAAGCCCGTTAAGAAGCTCGTTGACGCAATGGCCATCATACAGCATGCCCAATTGTTTTTGTCACCCTGTCGGAGAGTGGCAGGGCTGGCACGTGCATTGTGCGTAGGTAAAGGGGCGGCCGCTGGTCTGCCAACCCGGCACGGCCAGGCAATAGCTGGGTGTAGATTTGGCTGTCCCAAACGGTGTTCATGACGGCTGGGTTTCCTGCAGCCAGGGTGGCATCCATGGCTGGCTCTGAGCCCGGTGGGGGTGGCTGGCTTAGTGGCATAGAGCTCAGAGCTCCCAACAGAGCTCCCACAGGGGCAATCCACAAGTCCCTTGACACCCCGTGCTGCCGGTAAGCATTAGTATATATGTGGCTATGTTGCTAAGGGCCATCCAGAACGTGGCTGAATCGCCCAGGACCTGCTCCTGAAAGTCGGGTTCTAAGGCCAGGAAGGAGCACAATGCAGCTGGTAGGAAATCCCCTAAGTTGAAGAGCACTGCACGAAGCCTGTTGTGAGAAACCCCTGTGCACAGGGGTTTCTTGGCGATTCCCTTGGATCCGACATCTCGGGTTAATAATCGCCTGCGTGGCATGATAACCTGTCTAAGCGACCTCCCTGATCCAATCCAGTCCAGCACTCGTAAGCCTTTGCACTGTATACTGCAGCCATGGCCAAACTAGGTGCCAGCTTGCACCTGGCCGCATGCCCATCACCCCACCATGTGCGGGCCCAGGCTCCACGTCGGTGCCGCCGTAGCCTGGTGATCAGGGCACGGACGCAGGGTGAAACTGCTAGCTATGTGCCTCCTAGCTATGTAGGCAGCGCGACTGAACTGACAGCTTTGCAGCGGTTCAGCGAGGTGGTGCCCGACGTGCTCCTGAGCCAGACGCTGCAAGATGTGGAAGCTCCCAAGGCCGCCACCGCATCAAGGAGCGTGCTGGGAGGCATAGTGGCAAGCCCGTCTGCACCGTCTAGGTACAAGGTACGCCGTGCAATTCTGGCCAACGTCGAGTTCCGTGCGTCATTCTCATGCCAGAAACTCTGATGAGAAGTACTAGCAGCTTCTAAGATCGCATGCAAGCAAGCTGGTGTTGGCAGCAGCATCTGTCATCAAGTACCCCAAGTTCGATGGGTGTCTCCCTCCCAGCCACCGACGTGATGCTTAACAGAACCCGGGTTTTCCTCTTCTGACTGGTGCAGATAGCCATCGAGCAGGCCAAGTACTACGACAAGTGCACCACGCTGGCAGGGGGCGACAAGACGGCTTGCCAGATTGATAAGGCGCTGGTGAACCTGGGAGCCCTCTTTCTAGAGAAGGTGGAGGGCAGGGTCAGCACAGAGGTGGACCCCAAAGTGGCACGGGATACAGGTGCGCCATGCAGGGCTGTGACATGTCATGACCCACCAGTGTCATGACACAGCGGCACTGGTAACCCGGCAGGATGCTAGTCTTGCTGTTTTTATGAGGCGCACTGGAAGCAGTGGCGGATGCTGTGAGGGACCAGGGACACCACAAGCACACACTTATTGGCAGCTTGTTGGCAGGCAGGCGACCCATATTATGATGCGTCCTTTCAAGCCTCCTAGGGGTGATTACCCAGCTGGTAAGGAGGGCCAGCTGCTTTTACTTGCTGTTTGGGCCCCAGCCTCTCACCAGGGAAGCTCCCCTCGCTGCAGACAAGCTGGTTGCGCGTGGGCGCAACCTGATCGCCATGTACGAGGAGGTGGGCGTGCCCCGCAGCCGGGTGCTGCTGCGGATCCCGGCCACATGGGAAGGGATCCAGGCAGCCAAGCAGCTGGAGAGCGAGGGGATTACAACCCACCTGGTGCTGGTCTACAGGTGGGTCGCATGTGTGTGTCATGTGTGTGCGCATGTAGTGTGGGTTGCGAGTGACCTTCCTAACTTCGCTCTCATAGCCTTGAGGGGTTGCCTTTTGCCCGTGTTGCGTCTTGTATAAGGTATGACAAGATTGCATATAGTAGACATGTGGCATCTGGGGTAAGGGTCGTCAAACTGTCCTTGCGGGAGGGGATTCTGTAAAGGTTGCAATGCCCAATGACCACATAGGAGAGCGTGCGGTCGTGACAGTGCGGCTGTCTGTGGTACCCTGGAGGATCCCTGCACTTGCAACCTGGGAAGCCTCATCCTGTGCGCAACCTCACTGGACCCCTTTGGGCTTATGGGGATGCCACCAGCCCAAATTCACCTCCCCCTTCTCCCCTCTCCCCACCACGTCTGGCACAAGGAAAGCCCCACCTCATACAAGAGTTAAACCCCCCTTTCCCTTCCCTCTTCTTGGTGCTGCAGCTTTGTGCAGGGCGCCGCGGCAGCGCAGGGCGGCGTCAGCGTCATCCAGCCCAATGTGGGCCGCTTGCACGACTGGTACAACCGCCACCCGGGGTACATCCGGGACCCCAAGGGCCCGCTGGAAGAATCCTACTTCGGCAAGCAGTCAGACATCAACCCCGGGGTGCTGCTGGTCCAGAGGCTGTACAACTATGTCAAGTGCCATCACCCCAAGACACTCATCATGGCCTCGGGCATCCGCACCAAGCAGGGTGAGCGAGGAGCCGCGCTGCGCCTGCTGTGGGTGGCGACGGCGAGGTCTGGGGGGTGCCTGCTGGGGTGGCATCTGCGTGTGGCATGCAGCCCCCAGCTCCATAGCTAGGGGAGGAAGCACAGCACAGCACGGCACAGCATGGCACACAATGGTGGGCTGCCATGACCTGGTGATTTGGTTGCATGTCCATGCAACTAAATAGGCAGCAGATGGCCCAGGTCTCAAGTACTTACAGCAGCAGAGGCATTGGTGTTGCTGCATTGTGACTCCCGCGCGGTTACCTCCCCGGCGGGTTTTTTCGCTGCTGTGGCTGCAGTGCTACGACCCCTGCTGGGGCGCTGCCCCCATCAGGCTCTGCTTCTGTCCTGCTTGGATCCCTCAACTTCACACTTAACAAACTCCTGTGCTCTTTTGCAGAGGCAATGGCGCTCTCAGGCTGTGACTACTTGGTCATTGGGCCGCGTGTACTGGAGGAGCTGGGGCGCAATGCCACGCTGGAGGGGTATAACGACGGCCTCAGTGCCACCAGCGGCAGCCAAGTGGGTGGGGGCCAGTCTGATGGCAAGAGTGGTAGTGGTGTGTGTGTGTGAGGGGGTGTGGTGGTGGTGGTGATTTCCACATGCTGGGCGGCAGGGAAGGGGCTGAGGGGTGCCTTGGTGTGCCGCCCTGGATGGGGGACGCCTCAGTAGGGATGCAGCTGTGCAGGAAATCAGCAGTGCATGGAGAAGCGGGCCTTGACACCTTGTGCTGGATCCTGAGGCACTCTGCAAGCACATCGCTCCCATGCGGGCAGGGCAGTGTACTTTGGAGCAACCAGCTGGCCGAGCTACAGGTGGAGTCCGCCTCTGTCCTCCGCAGCTGGCGCTGATGGGTGTGCTGTCCTGTGCTTTGCAGGAGGCGCTAGAGCCGAGGCTGTCCACGGTAACCGCCAAGGACTGCGAGTTCCTGCCTGACGAGCTGTCACCTGTCACAGGTGGGGCACTACACCTGGCAGCTGGGAGTTGTCACTGTCTTCCAGCGTGTGTGTGACACACTGCGTGTGCTTACCTCTTCGTACCAAGCTTGCAAGCACTCTGCGGTGCCGCTCATGCCCGCTGCGGCCGCTGGGCCCCAGGGTGGTGGTCGGTAGTGTTTGGGCGCCGCAGCCGGCCCAGCAACGGGTTGTAGACGCCACTCCACCTCCGCCGGTGCTTCGTCCCGAGGCTGCTGTGTCTGCCACCCAGGCGCGTTGCGAGCAGGCCTTGGGCGCTGCTGCCTTGTGGAACCACACCGGCGGCATGGCTGTTTCCCTAGCTTCCCTGGCAGGCTCGCCGACCCCGCTTTCTGTCCTGCTTGACTGTCTACAGAGAAGAGCTTCAAGGAGGACATCACCTTGGCGGCCAGCGATCTGGTGGAGGAGGGGCTCAAGCGCCTCGTGGAGGACTCCAACCGGCTGGAGCCATACTTCCTGGGGCTGGCGGGGGGCCAGACCTAGGTGGAGAAGCAGGGAGTAGGGCTCCCACCGAGCGTGTTGCTGTACTTGGCTGGAGCTGTGCTTCCTGGGGCTGGCGGGGGGCCAGACCTAGGCAGCTAGAGAGGTAGTAGGGCTGTACCGAGCGGGTTGCTATACTTGGCTGGCGCTGTGCTTCCTTGGTTGGCAGGGGCCCAGACCTAGGTGGAGAGGTAGTAGTGCCCAAGCATGTGGGTTGGGTAGTCGGCTGGAGCTTGCTGGTGCTGGCACAGGGCAAGGGTATGGCCTAGGCCACTGTAGGGTTCGGTGCGACCGGGCGGCATGGACACCCCCCCCCTGCCTGCCTCCTGAGTAGGGTGGCAGGTTGCCAGGCTTGGGGGTTGCGGGCTGCTTCGTCTGCTTGCAAAGATGGACAGCTTTTGGAATTTGATGTATAGCTTGGGCCAATGTGCCTTGGGGTCTGGGGAGGGGGTGCCTATGGTGGGTTTAGTGAGGTGCCTGACCGGACGGTCTGTTGATTGCTGCCTGCTACTGGCAGGAGCAGTAGCCTTCCCTGTTGGCCGTAAACTTGGCCTGCCTTGGCAAGACCTAGGCTGTTGTATGGTCGGTGGTTTGATACCTGTGGTTGCTGCGTCTGTGGTCGGTTCACCAAAGTACATTTAGCACACCCTGCCCCGGCATGTAGTTTATATTGCGTTAACACTGCTTGAATTCGGAACGTTGCTGCCTGAGGCGTTTGCCGTCTCCCTTAGAGAAGAAGGGGATGTTACCTGGTGCCCTGCTGTTGATTTGCATCCTTACGGTCTCGGGCGGCGGTACTGCCTGGTACTGGTCTCGCACTTCTGAGGTTGCTAGGTGGCCTGAGCACAGATTGACCATTTGTGTCCCCACATTACTGTGCCTGAGCACAAGTCCTGTAACTGCTTGTGTGTTGGTGGAGTGGGTGTGTATCACCAACGTGCAAGCGTTGCGGTTGGCCTCCTAAAGCCAGCAGGCTCCTCTGGTGATGGCAGCAACACCTGATATGGTTGGGTGTGAGGGCTCATGCTGTTAGCCAAGCAAGCTGCAGGGTGCACAGTATACACATACTACTCCCAAGCTGCTTCATTTGCACACGCTGGCAAGCCAAAAGCAGTCACATGGCCCAAAGATGGACACTGCCATTCAGAGTTGGCCTTGGTTGCCAGAGTCAGACTTGCTGCTGTGAGGATCTCTCCATCCCCAATGACACCTGGCAGCTGCCCAGCAAGCGGGGAGAGATACTTGATTTACCAGACTCCCATGCTGGCACTCCTTGCGGCTTGCGGTGCTTTGTTGACAATCTATATCCTGACTCAACACTGACGTTACTGGTGAGGCATTCATGCTGCGGCTGCAGCATGGGTGGTGGTGGTGCACTGTTCTCGGAGCGATAGCACCCAGCTTATAATGCAACCCTGTCGGGACCACCAGGTTTCACCTCTTGAAGGTGCATTCTGCATGCCACACTAACAGTTCACGTATTCCACACCAAGGCAAGGGCCCCGGTGCACACCCGGCTTTCAGCACTGTGAGTCTCCAGCTGCCTACCTTGTGTTCGCACTACTACCTGCCGCGGGTACGAAGTACTCATGAGCATCGTGTCTTGCAGCAACAGGGCAGCACGCCTGCATATAACATCTACCTAGGCTGCCAACCAACAAAAGAATCCCAGCAACTATCCACATGCCACTATCTGAGATTTTCTCTACAACCAACACTGCCCACCCAGCCTCCTTTAAGTGCAAGAAGCAAGAGATCACCCCCCAGCCCCACAGCTCTCTTACTGCTTGGTGTCCACGGCTGCTGGACAGCCATCTGTCGCGGGGGCTGCTTGCTGCGGTGCAGGATGTAGTCGCCGAAGCTTGCTGACCGCTTCCTTGTTGTTAGGCTCTATCTGCAGCGCTGCTTCAAGGTCCGCTACCGCCTCGCCCGTTTGCTGCATTGCCTCCCTGCACCGCACAATCAGGGGGCAGCCAGGCACACTTAGCCGCCACCCGCTAGTCCCAGGCAGCTGTTTGCACATGCACACCACTCAGACAGCCGGTAGACCTGTGACGATTTGACAAGCCATGAAACTAATGTCCCAAGTAGGTACCAGTTGCGCACTAATGCACGGAAACCCACGCACCCCGCACCATCATCCAAGCACGTGACACACAGCAAGGTCTACCCAAAAAAGAGCCTGCAGGTTGCAACACTGGGTGACACTGGGGTGTACACCCCATCCCCGGGGCCCTAGCTCCGGCAAGCGCTGCGCTGCCCCCCACCCCCCACCTCACCACCACCACCACCACACACACACACTGACCGCGCTGTGGCTCTGCGGAGCAGGGCCTTCACATTGTGTGGCTCGTTCTGTAGCACTGCCGAGCAGTCTGCCTCCGCCTGCTGCCACTGCTGCAGCTTCAGCAGGGCCAGGGCTCGGTTGTTCAGCGCCGGCAGCATGCATGGGCTGGCTTCAAGTGCTCTGCAGGGGTACAAGGGGACGACTGGAGGCAGTCGTGAGGGTTCCTAACATCCTACACAAGTGTGCAGAGGGAGTTCACAAAAGCAAAGCAGCGGCTCTCGCACACTGCAGGGCATATTGAGGTGCTTGTAAACAAAAAGCAAGGGCATCTGGGTTGCCGCACTGCCACTGGTCGTATATACCCTGGCTCTAAGTAAGGATAAGCTCGCCCCACAATTACCCACATAACAATAACTGGACATTCTTCCGTAAGTAATATCTTTTAAGAATAAACCCATGACAGAAGCTAGCCACATCCTCCGCAAAAGCCATGGCCACAGAACAACAAAGCAGTCCTGTGCATACCAGCCAAACTTGCATCCTGACCACAGGCCGCCACCTCACTTGGAGTATGCTGCAATGGCCGCCGGCCAGTCTCCCCGCTTGAACGCCGCGTTGCCATCCTCCTTGAAGGCTTCGGCGGGTGACAGCTCCCTCACCTTGCTGGCAGCCTCGGTCGCCCTCATCCGACTGACAAGGCCGGCAGCCGAGGTGTCCTGCGGGGTGCGGTGGGCAGCGGGGTGGCCAGGGCACTTTCAGTACGCGGGGAAGCACTCGTGGTTGGGGCCTATGGTTGGGTCCATGAAAACAGGAGCACAAGAATGGTATATAACCATGCATACTGACCCCCCATATAGTATTAAGTGCCACAGGTTACTGTACGATGATGACTGGCGACCGTACACCAAGGCGCTAATTGCTCAGAGACACTTGCCCAATGTGAAAACTGCGCAATTAGGAAGGAAGGAAAGTCTGCCGTCTACCGTCTGTTCTGCCACCACCGCAACCCTTGCCTGTTACTGGCACCCACCTGCTCTCGCCGCAGCGCATTCTGCGCAGCCGCATCCTTCACCCACTGAGCATCTGAGGAGACCTCCGACACGTCAAAGTTGAGCCGCTCAAAGTCATCGCCATTGTCATAAACCCGGGCAAGGAAGGCGTCCCCCTTGACCTGCAATGGCAGGGAATGTACGACCATTCAAGCCACGCCAACAATATCTAGCCTTAGTAGCAGGTGTGCCTTCAGCCATAGGCCAGCAGGACATCTCATCTCTCTTCCTTGACGCCTTGAAATGATAGCCTGTGACACAGATGGAAAGAGATCAGCCAGATACCTCTAGGATTCCACCCAGCAGGATCCGCTGGGGTGCTACCCTGTCACTCCCAGTCGGCAGGGATGTCAGACCCATCACTGGCGGGTTCCAGCAGCGTGCATGGGCACCAAGCAGCCGCTATCAACAACTCTGTCTCTCACTTCAATTGGCTTGCCAGCACAGTGCGCCAGCTCTGTCGCTCGCAGGTTACGGGGGAGGCCCTTGATGGAACCCTCGTCGTCGCAGTACAGGTTGACGCCGATGAAGCCGTTGTTCCTCGACTGGGAAAGCAGGGCTATGTTTTCCACCTGCAGGACAGGGCACCAGCCATGATTACGAACACAACAACACCCAAGCAACGCAAATCAACCACCAAATGGCTGGCACAGCGGAGCAGCGAGGGCACTGAACGACCAGGTTGCCGTCTGAGGCACCTGCCACCCTAAGTGCAGCTGCTTTGATCTGTAAAACCGGGGTTGCACCGTCAACAGTATGCCAGGAGAATTGCAGCGCATCAACATCATCCTGCTCCTAGTTAGGAGCTGTCAATGGAGAATGCCCCAGCGCTATCACCCAACCACTACACAGCTGGCAAGACACCGGGGCAACTGCACATGCGGACATCCCCAGCATCTACATCAGCACCCTGTGCCCTTTGAGGCCTGGGCGTATTTATTTATTTATTTATTCATTCTTCAGCGCCCACCAGGTTCATGGAGGTGGCAATATCCAGCAGCTTGGTGTCAAGCTGCCCCCGCGCCTCCTCAGGCACATTCTGCAGCAGCTCCTCCTGCTGCCGCTTGTGCTGCGCGGCAGATTTGGAGGGCCCAGACGCGGTAAAGTGCTCCTGCAGGCGGCATTTAGCTTGGGATGGGAAGCTTGGCTGGGTGGTGCGGGGTTCTCGGGCCTTACATGAGTCTCAGCACCCGAGACATGCAAGGACACTAGGGAAGCGTGGAGGCAAAGGGCCGTCACCAAGACGACCTCAAGTGTGTGTAGTCTAGTCGTTCAACGCCCGGTGAGAGGGGAAGAGGTAGTATGCCATGTCGCAAGGCGGCAAGCCCAAGCACTGTCACTTGCCTTCAAGCGGTCTATCAAGCACTCCACCTCCTTGCCAGGAACTAGCTCCAAACTCCACTGTTGGATAGGCTCAGCCCTGTAGCCAGTTGTGGGGGACAGGCTGGTTACCAATGTGGCAGCAGGGCAGCCAGATGAAGGGCAAGCTGCCGTGCAGGCCATTTGCATTACAGAGGTACACTGAACTCACACGTCGGCTGGTATGTATACAAACTTGAAACTTTGCTTGTTGCCTGCCATCCAGAAGTTTCGCTGCCCAAGGGCAATCAGTACTCAACCTTTACAGAGTGAGCGATGGACATCCTTCTTAGGTATGCAGAGAGCAACTTGTTCTGTGCTCAAGGCTTTAATCCATGCTTTGATCAGCGTTCCCAAAGGAGAACCACGTCAGCAACCCAGCAGAGACAGCAGCGCGCAGGTCGGCCAGCCTGTCATACCTCTCGGCCAACCTTCACATGGATTGCTGAACTTACGGCACCCACACTCTACTGCCCCATATTGTTTTTGTACAGCTTTTGGCGGTGCCTTGTCTTGCAGCAAACCCAAGCTGCCCCACCAGCTTCTCTTTGAATCCTGCTGAGGCGTGCGCCCTCCACAGGTCCCTTAGGCCATTCGTGGGCATTGGATCAAGTCGATCAGGGGTGGCAGTGTTAACATGTTTCAGATGTTAATACTTATGTGCTCCCATATGAAACTCTGTTAAGAATGGAGGAGGTCCAAGACAACGCCTTGGCCCTGGGACGGCTGACCAGCCTCCGTGCCATCTTCGCTATAGCGGTACCTGCTGCCTTGTTCCGAGGTGAGCAGCCTGCATGACAAACCTCTCGGTGTGTGGTAGAGCCCGTGGAGGCGTGGCCACTGGCATGTGTTGCTCGTCCAATGCAGCCAACGTAGGCAAGCTGGAGCTGCCTATGGCTTGTTGAAGTTTAGCACTGTGTTGTTTGGCTTCTGGGTGAGCCTAGAGACCTTCGTCCCATGTATTCCCTTGTTGGAATTTGGTCAAGTGCCCTTGACTAAGCTGAGCTAGCAGTGTGAACTTAGTCTGTGCGCCTTGGTCACCGTCTTGGGAAGCACCTAGCGGCTTGTCATGTCCATCACTGCCCTAGCACTGAATATGGTTTTACAATCAAGCACCCATCCTCTTGCAGTGTCGGACGTGCTTTCCTCCACACTCCAGACCTCTCTTGTGAGCAAACATGGCGGCACCGAGATGTTGGCGGCCTTTGCAGCCGTGGGGGTAACCACCAGGACCACCCTGAAACTGTTTGCGTTCATGCTGGATGGCGTGGCCGCTAAGGTGGGGCGCAGCGCAGCGCACGAGCCGGCACAGGCGCTGCGCGCTCGATTACGGCTTTACTTTGCCAGGTGGGTGTGGGTGAGAAGCCCAGCGCCTGTGTCAACGCCAAGTCAGTTACTTCCAGCAGCGCTGCACAGCACACAGCATATCTTGCCAAGGCACGTGATTTGCGGAGGGCCTTGCCTAGCTTCAACCTGGCCTGTCTGGATGGTTGAACGCGTGCCCCAACGTATGCTGCTGCAGCTGCCTGGTCCTGGGACTGATCGCCACTGCAGTCCTGCTGGGAGGGCAGGACCATATACTGCTGCCGTTCAACCTCACGAGTAGGGTGCGGGAGCTGGCAGATCCCTACTGGGTCCTCCTGTCCCTGCTGCTACCCCTGATGCTGACCAACATGGCCATCAGTGGCACGCTCCAGGTGGGGCAGGCAGGATGGTGTTGGGCAGCACCTAAGCTGGTCAGGTTAGAACTCTCTAGTACAATTTTCTAGTACGACTTACGATTTGCAAGAGGGAAGAGGGTGCGCCGGAGGGCTGCAAGCTAGCAGCAATAGCGTTTTGCCAGGGAGGTGTCTTGTTGAGGCATTAAGGGAAGGGTTGGTTGTTCGTGGCAGGCCTGCTGTGCGGCCGGGTGGACAGGGTGGCAGGGGACCCGCAATACTGTTCTGTTCTGCACTGCCAGTGAAGACAGCATAGTAGCTGGTAAGAGCATCCTCGGGTGCTATGTTGCTGCTGGGCACTTTGGAGGAAGCCAATACAAACCCCATTTGGTACAAGTAGAGGAACGCCGTTTGCCGTTGATGTTGATTGAGCTGGCCCATGTACTGAGCTGTGCAGGGGCTCCGGCATGTGGGCCTGAGTGCTGCGCTAGAAGCTCTTGGAGCAGCAGCCGAGATAGCAGGGACCTACACAGTGCTGACAGCGTCCTGGCTGCCTCGACATTTCTCCCGGCTAGCAGCGCTTGGGCTGGTGAAGCTGGGAGTGATGGTGGTGACCTCAGGGGCGGGGCTGTCCCTCATAGCCTGGCTGCTGCCCAGGTCACAGCAGCATCAGCAGCAGCGACAGCGACATGACCACGCAAGCTCTGGAGAGGACACTCTTGCTACCCCTTTGTTAGGGGGCAAGCTGCCCATGTACTCCTCTACCGCCATTCCTGAGTCGCTGGACCCGCCGAGCCCCACGTCGGTACTGCCACCGGGGTTGCAGCAGCCGCAGCACGAGGAGCAAGGTCCTGACAGTGGTGCTGCTGGGGCAAAAGCAGCCGGCAGGCAAGCAGATCGTGCGGAGGTGGCGCTGGCTTACTTGGCAGAGCTGGTGCGAGACGGGCTGAACGTGATGACGCGGTCGATCGTAGTGCAGGCAAGTCTAGCATTCTTGCATGGGCTGCAGTAGAGCATGCCGCTATGGTGCACGGGATTGGCGCGCACCGCTTGGGAAAAGGTCACGTGCATTGTATCGGGCTGCAACAGTGTCGTGTGCTTTTTGTAACAACATCTTCCAGGCCAGATCTACCATCGCTCCTACCCCCAGTACCGCAACACTTCTGGCAATTGAATGTTAGTTTTAGTACACCCCGTGGAGTATGACAAGATATGCAAGGGACTGCCAAACTTGCCGCTGGTACGCCTAGCAGTACGCTGGGTGTACAGCCTCTGCAAGGGACTACCAGAAACTTGTGGAGATGGTGAGCGCAGCGCCTCGGCGCCAGGTGTTGCATTTGGTGTCTTTTCTAGTCCTTACAGCTAACCCGTGCCAGCACTGGTTTTAATGCATGCAGGGCAGCATGTGGCTGACTGCCGTGGCAGCCGCCCGCCTGGGCACGGCCCCCCTGGCAGCGCACCAGATCCTGACGCAGCTGTGGATGCTGCCGTCGCATTTCTTTGGGGGCTTCGCCGTGGCGGCCATCGTGCTTGGGAGCAGGCTGGCCCTGCAGGGGGGGGAGGGGGGAGCAAATGCTGTGGCTGTCAGGTGAGGGAGGTTATTACATCTTGTTGATCAGGCTCGCATGTGGGACCAAGCTAAGCGGGTTATGGTAGATGACCCAACCTTGGCTTCTGCGTAGTAGGCTACAGCGCACGCTGGTCAGCTTGATGCTGGCTAAGTAGACTGTCCTAGCCTAGAGGTTTGGAGCGGCCTTGAAGCGCCAGCGGGCCACCCATGTGGGTTTGAACTTTATTTTCCCTACTGCCCTGCAGGCGTGCCCAGCGCCGCCTGAGCTCCCGCTTGGTGCTGCTGGCCGCCTCCCTTGGAGCGGCAGTTGGCTGTGCGTTGGCCCTCTGGAAGGCCCAAGCCATCGGCTTCTTCCACCCAAAGGACGGGGTGGCTCCGGCGCTCGCAGGCCCCGCCTGGCACGCTATGTGCGCTCTGCAGCCCCTCACGGCGGCTATCTTCACCCTCACGGGTCTCATCTTTGGCGCCCAGCTGTTTGCCTTCATGCGCAACGTGCTGCTGGCAGGCTTCCTGGGCCTGTTTTGCCCCCTAATATTTTGGGTGATCCGAAAGGGGCCAGATGGAGCAGCAGGGCTGGGGGCTGTGTGGAGGGTCAAGGTGGGCTTCTATGTCTGGCAAGTGATTGCAGAGGCGGTGGGAGTGGGACGGGCATATGGCTACCTTGCTAGATAGCAGTCAAAATGGGACAGTTGGTTGACTTGCACTTATGCAGATATTGGCATGCAGTACAGTAGCCCAGGCAGCTTTAGGTATTCGACAATGCTAGTGGTTACGAGTGCCTGATGCCGTCTTGTGCCCAGCAAACGCCCCGGTAGCGTTAGATGCTCCACAATGGCTAGTGGATTTGATTGCCTGGTGGCCTTGTTGCAAGCTGCGTTGTACTGTAGGGAAGTATAGTTAAATGAACCTGCATATATCGTCGTGTTGCTTTTGATCAGTGGTCGTGCGTGTTTGCTTACTGCAGCTGACTGCATGCCTCGGTTGGGACAGTAGGGTTCTTTGTTGTGTCACGGCAAACCCTGAAGGTTTTACAAAGCTGCCTTGTAGTGTACTCAATGTCCAAATGTTGTACGTCATGTCCAGAGGATCTGGAAACCTTGCCTCTGCACCGTTGTTGACATCAAATAAGCTCACCTGAACTGCAGCCATCCCCCCCCCTCCCTCTCTCAACAATGCTGCCTTGCAGCGGTGGGACTTCCGCCGGGGTCCATAGCCTACTGGCATACATGTCGGGCTCAAATCGAGTCACGATTTTGAGGCATGCACCGATCTCTCATGGTACCTCGACTTTCTAGCCTCTGCCACTAACGCTCCTAACTGCTGAAGAAAAAACTACCAACTCGGGCAAGACAGAGCGGGACTGCATCCAGCCTTGCCAGTCCATCTCACCACTACCTCTGTTCTGCCTGTGAACCCAGCAACAACCACGCATAAGCAACGCGCTCGCAAAAGGTAAACCCCCGTCTTCATTTAGCAACTGCAGTGGTGCCACCTCGCCCAATCGCTACAGTGTGGGTGAGGGAGGCCCCTCCCACCCCCCCTCCTCCTCGTACTCAACCTCGGACCCATCCAAACTACCCCGCTTCCTTGCCTGCACCAGCAGCCAGTGCTCCTCCCCCTGCTGCCGGGCCCCACCCCGCCCCCGCTTGCCGTTCCCACTTGTGCCACCCCCGCCCCCGGTCCCCAGCAAGACATGCTGCCCAAGGGGCGCCTGAGGCTTGGCCAGCCACTCCACTATGAATGCGCTGGACACGCACAGCGCGCCGGAATCCATCAGGGCCTCCAGCAAGGCATCACCACCACCCGGCCGCGCCTTGCTGTGGGCCACCACCAGGTCCACGCTGCTGCTGGCGCCGCGCCAGTTCTTCTGGGGCAGGACCCGGCCGCCGCCGGCTTTGATGATGTTGCTGCACGCAGGGGCGGCAATTAGGCAATGTCAACGCGCTGGTACCCAGGTGGCATGCGGCTATATGACCAGGCGATTGAGCGCCATAGCATCATCTAACATGCGTATGGCCCACCACAATGTCTACAAAAGCTGGCCAGGAAGTGGCAGGAGGGGCTAGCCCATGCTCAATGGAGGAGTATATGGCTACAAGGGAGCAGGTTACCGCACCAGGTGTCAAGGTAGGTGGGCGCAGGCTCGTCCAGTTGCTCGCAAACATAGACCTGCAGCCAGCCCACAATTGCAATGCCTTGCACATGCATCCTACTAGCCCTTGCATCAAGATGGCCACAACACCTGCAGCTAGGACCATGCCATGCCATCGGACTGCAACCAAGGAGTACCAAGGTGGACCTCGGGGTGGATACGACCCTCTCTTTCTGTGCCGCGGCTGCACAGCGCACAGGCCTCCCACAAACCCTCCCATATTTCGTCCCCCCACCCACCTGCCATCCATGAAAGGCGCCAACCCCCAGCCGCTCCTTACGCTGCCTCCAGTGGGCCGCCACGCCCGGTGAGATCAAGCCCCGCAACCCCTCAGACAGCTCGTAGTCATCCTGGAAGGGTAGAGGCACAAGGCAGACTGAATATGGTTGCCAGGTTCAGGCGCAACCCCTACCCTGCCTCTCATGAGAGCCACCTCAGGTGCTGTGGGCCTGCTTGACATACGCCAGGCTCACGCCAGTGCAACGCATGCATATGATGTGCTTCCACTGGCTGCTTGAGACCCCACTTGACCAGCGTATGAAGACACGCACACACAACACTCACCCAAAACCTATCTTTCTCATGTACCTGCACTCCCACAGTGCAGGCAGGGCAGGGGCCATAGTCACCGTAGGCAGGACTCCCACAACACCATCGCTGCTTACCGGGGCCACCATGTCTCCCGCCGCCGAGCAGGCCGCCACATACTCCCTGCCCACCAGCCACAGCCCAGCGGCCAGCCCAGCCATGCACTTCTGGTTGCGCTTAAGGCCAGGGGCCACCACATGGGTGACCGAGGGGTTCCAGTTGTGGCTCCGCTTGCCCAGGACGCACTTGACCTGCAGAGAGAGCCAGGGAGAAGGGGGGACTTTGAGCACCCTAAGGAACGTGAGCAACAGTGGGATCAAATTTGGCAGCGCAGGGAAGTGACTCAAGAGACGTAAGTCACAGAGGGGCCGCAGTTGGGCTGCGCACGCCAGGGCACACGTAACCTGCGGAGGCAGGATCGCATGAGCACCAGGCCTACTTTGACCCTGCAGAGACCCATGCGTGAGAAAGAACCTGGCCGCGTCCGAGGGTAGCCGGGGGTCCGCCCAGCACGAACTCATGCAACCACCCAGGATGACCACAGGGGCCCAAGGGGCCGTAGGCGGCCCAGCTATCGGCGAGACTTGCGAATGCTGACTAGCATCAGTCATTGGGTACCTTGAGAGCCTCCAGCACCGCTGACAGCTCCTTCTGCTCCTTAGTGGAGAAACCGCTGAGCGCCAGGCATGCGCTGATGGCGGCTCTGGCCGCTGCTGTGCCTGCTGCCGCCACCAGTGCCGCTCCTCGGGTGCGCCCGCTGCGCTGAGTTGGCTGCCGCGGGTCTCCCTCATCAGCCTGATGCTGCTCCTGCCGCTGAGATTGCCTGCCACTAGAGAGTCTGCCCGCCTTGCCTTCCTCTGCTGGAGATTTGCTAGCGCCAGTGCCGCCGCCCTTTCTTCGCTTGCCCACCGGCTGCTGCTCTTTTTCCTCCGCCGCAATTCCATTTGAAGCCCCAGGCCCGTCATTGCTCACTTCTGCTGCAGCCTGCTGCCTGGGGTGCCGAGGGCGCTTGCCAGAAGCCTTGCCAGCTGGTGCATCCTCCGATGCCTTGCTGGCTGCCTTGCCCTTCCCGCCAGCCCCTTTCTGACGCTTGGCAGCAGGCACCAATGTGATGCCATCCTCCTCCGCTGCAACCTTTAGGAAACTCCCAGTCAAGGCATGCCCATCCTCCTGCCCCGAGTCGTTGGCTGGCCCTGTCAGCTCAGCAGGTACAATACTTGCTGCTGCAACTGCTGTGGCAGCTTTGGAAAGGCCCCCGCTGACAGCCCCCAAGGTTCCATTGCCACCTTCACAGGAAGCTCGCCCACGTGGCCTGCGGCCCATGGCTGGTCTGGCCCTGCCTGCAGGCTGCTGCTCGTTTCCTGGCTGCTGTGGAGCCCCTGCGCCCTCTGGCTGGGCTGCTGGCAGAGCCGCAGCTGCCTGTTTAGGTGGCAATGCCAGTAGTGAGTCCAGCTTCCGAGGTGAAGCAGCCTTGCGGCTGCGCCTGATTGGTGCGAGAGGTGCTGCTTCTGCTGCTGCCGCGATTGGTGCTGGCGCAACAGCTTGAGCTGCTTCCTGCATAGGGGCACAACTTATCACCAGATTTGTAAACATGTGCGTATGACTCATGCAAAGTAAGGAGGAGTGCCGGGGCCACGGCAGATAGGGACACTCATACTTGCTGCTGGGCATGACATTGGCCATGCTACAGGGACTTTACTGGCATCTAGTACACGCCCAGATAGCACTTGACATGGTGAGGGCACCAATACTGTCAGAACTCATTACAGGCATGCCTAATACACATATTGGCAGCGTTTACAACATTGCCGCCCAATCCCTTTCACAACTGGTATTGGCACAGACCAGGCCCCTGTTGGTCTATATTGCTGTCATCAATTGCACCCAAGGGTCCACAAAATGGGTCCACAAGATTGGCCGGGCGTGCCACAAGGATCTGTCAGTGTAGCGGGCTGACTCAGCCTTGCCCACCTGCATTCTGCTGTTGACGCCATCCCCAGCAGGCCCTGCCTTAGCCCCATGACTGCCAATACCCCCGTTGGACACATAGTCGCCATAGTCGGCATCCCCATAGTCTGGCTGTTCTGCCGCCGCTGACAGCCCGCCCTGGTCCGAGAATTCAGGTTGCTCGGCGAGCACTGCACCAGCCCCCTCAGCTGCTGCAACAGCAGGCTCAGCAGCAGGGGCTTGTGCTGGCGGAACCGAGGCAATGGCAGCATGCCCGTCCCCTGCTGGCGGCTCAAGTGCTGCAGGTCCTGCCGCCGCTGCTAGGCAAGCGTGGTCAAGCGCTTCACCATTGTTGACTGCGCGCAAGGGCTGGGCTGCCTGTGGGTCCGGCTCATCAGGCACAATGCCGTCTACGGTGTGAGGCAGCTCCTCCACAGGTGAGTAGAAGTCACCAGCTGCCCCTTGGCCTTCGTCATCAGACCCGGAAGAGGAAGACGTGGCACCGCTAGCCACCCCACTCTCGCACTCCGGGTCTTCCTGCACCGCCGCTGCAACCCCTGCCGCTGCATTGGCAGCGTCCCGGGGCCAGGCTGCCTGTTGCGGTTGCTGCTGCTCTGGCTGCTCCTGTGCCAGAGCAGGGCGGGCGCGGCCGTGATCTGCTTCATGTTCTGCCAGGGGCTGCTCAGCTGCCGCGTGCCTGCCACCATGAGCCGCAAGCAAGGCGTGCCCTGCCGCAGCCTCTAGGAAGGGCTCCGCTGCCGCGGCTCCTGCTGTTGGTGATGCCTGCCGGCTACCGTACCTTCCCCTGCCGCCGCCACGACCTCCCCGCCGGCCCCGCCCCCCACGCCCAGAGGCGCCGGCGCGGCCCTTCTCCCCTCCTACAAGCTGCTGCTGCCGTGCCTCCTGCCTTGTAAGTTTCTCCTTATCCTTCTCTGACTTGGCCATCATCTTCTTCAGGGACTTAAGCTCCTTTTCATTGGCCTGGGGCAGCTGCTGAGAGAACGGTGCTCGCTCCACAGCGCCCTTGCGGCGCCCATACCGCGCGCTGCCGGGCTCGGGGGTCGCAGACCGCGACTTGCTGCGAGCGCTTCGCCCGCTGCCCCCGGTGCTAGGTGTGCCACGCTGTGCTGTGCGCACCCGCTGCAGGGCAGGGTTGGCAAGGGGGCCAGCACCCACAGGGGGACTAGCATCAGGGTGGTAACCTAATGGAACTGGAGGGGATAAGCTGCGAGAACTGCGGCCCTGCTGCTGGTGCTGCATCAGCTGTGGTTGTTGTTGCAGAGCAGCCTGCCCAGCTGCAGGGTGGGGGAGGCCATCAGGCGCGCCTTCAGCCGCCTTCTGCTGCTGCTGCTGCCATTGTTGCTGTGGCTGCTGCTGGTGACGGTGCTGCAGAGTTACACATGGTGGCAGGTGCTGAGGGGGTGGTTTCTCGGGCGACGTAGCTTCGTCCTGCTGCTCCCTCCCTCCCTTGCTGCTGCCCGCAATGGGACCAGACCCTGCTCCTGCCACCCCTACTGCTGCTGGTGGCTGGTGAGAGCGAGGTGGGTGGTCGTCCTCTACAATGACAGTTGAGGCGGGCTTGGGCGGGGGTACTGGTGGCGTGGTGTCATCCTTGTCATCAACCTCTGCCGCCGGCAGAGCACGAGGGCCCCCAAGTGCTGCTTTCTTGACCCCTTCGCCATCAACACTGCCTGACACAGCAGCGACACCGCTGCCCCCCATGCCAATCTCACCACTGCCATTGAGAGCTCCTGGCGGCCCCACCGCTACCGCTGCAGCAGATGCAGATGCGGCTATCTTAGCCGCATGTTGACCTGTTGAGTCTAGTCCTCGAGCTGCTGCGTGCTGCTGAGGCTTGAAAATATCTGCGAGATTCTCCAGCCGGAGGTTCTGGGCCTCTGAAAACACGCCCATGCCCTCCAAGAAGTTGCCGACCTTTCCCAAGGCCTGGGACACCTGCAAGCAGCAACAGTGAACCATATTATTGTGATGGTCCACGGTATAGCACCCGCGAAAGCTACCACCTGGCCCGCTGCCTTTGCCAGGGCTCCAAGAGAAGCCAGCCGCTCTGCAACACTGCCACATACCCTCCCAGTTAAGCACGGACAAACAGAACAGAAGAGGGTAAGGATTGCACAGCGGCGTGCAGCATTTGCAACCGCAGACGACAGCACCACACAGCGCTCCAGCCTTGTACAGCAGACTTCCCAAGAGCGCCAGATCGGTACAAGGGAGGCTTAACACCATACACTCACCCCTCCCTTGTTAGACAACGAAGGATCCTGCCCACTCTTGGCATTGCCGCCATTACTGAGCCCAGACACAGCACGGCCACTGCCTTGGGAAACCCCAGAGGCAGCAGGCTTGGCTGTTCTGGAGGCTGGCTGCAGGTCCAAAGCCGCTACAGCCCTTAGTGGTTCAGCACCCAGCTGTTGCTGCTGCCCATGTCCTGCATGGTGGCTTGCCTCCTGGTGTGCTACGGCCTCCACAGCTGCAGCTAAGACCGAGTCCCCATGCGCACTGCCAGGCCCTCTGCCAAGCCGGCTGGGCAGCTGCGGAAAGGCAGCGGTATGCGAGCTAGGCACCCTGGCTGTGGGCGGGATCCTCGCCGGGGCAGGGTAGGTAGGCGAGGGTGATGCAGCCGGCACGCCACCTGCCAAGCCCTGCTGCTGCGGACGCCAACCTGGCAGTTGCGCTAGCGCAGGCCCCACGCCCCAAGGCCTCAAGGCTGCGGTGCTGGGGCTGGCAAGTCTGGACAGCGCTCCGGTAGCAGTGCTGGAAGGTATAACAAGTTCGGCACCCGCAGCAGCCGCCATTGCCTGGCCGAGAACTGCTCTATCCTGCGGCAACTCCTCCCGGTGCTGCTGCTCATTGGCAGCAGGTTCCAAGCCTGTAGCTTCTACTCTCTGAAATGGTGCTGCACTGCCGCCAGGACCCAGCCTGCTTGGCCCCATTGGGCCCTGTACGTCTCTCCCCGTGCCTGCCCGGCCTGTGCCCTGGCTGTCATTGTCAGAATCGGGCACGGCCTGGTGGGCAGGGGCTGCGCCCTCAGCCTGGGAGTTTGCTGCTTCCACCACGGGCCCAGGGTCTGCTGTTGGCATCACAAGGCTGCAATCAGCTGCATCCCCAGTGTAGGCATCTGCACATGGTCGAGGGAAGGAGCAAAATCAGGTGCTGCTAATCATGGTAATCTTGAGAATAACGTTCTTGTCCGAAGTATTCATCACATCTTTGTTCTGGTGCCACGCAGAAGCCAGACCGCCAGCTGCACATGCTATCTTGGTCACAGAGCATTCTGTGCCTGCAGGTGTAAGTATATCTGCTGTAGCAGGTCTCTCTCAAACAAGCAGCAAGCCTCAGCCATGCTTCATGGCCGGCTACAGCAGCGCAGCCTACAACCCAGCCATCCATATCTGGAGTTGGCAATACCCCTCCATGAGAAGTCCACCACAGAAAAACAAGCTGTAGCCTACCACGGGACCTGCCACCCTGTTGCCTTACCTTCAGGCAGCAGCCTCCACTCAAGCAAGCAGTCCAGTGGCCACCGCAAACTCAGGATGTGCATGTTATGGGCCCTGCATCCAGGGCCGCCACGTATGGCCCGCATTGCAATGGTTGTTGGGAAAATATGCATGTCCGTAAGTGCCGACGCTGCCCGCATACAAGCAGTACAACCCCCACTGCAGCTTCATGGCCGGCCTGCATTTGAAGTCCTCGCATGGTTGGCTGTTTCACCTCCTCACCACCCAACGAGATTCCGACAGCTGGGCGGGTGATGGTCCCTCCACCCTCCGCTTAGAAAATACCTATCCTCACCGTGCAGCCTGCGCCTTGTCCGAGTTTTCAGCCACGCTGGCTACCACCAGGTGGGTGTTCCTGCCGGCACCAAAGGGCGTGAGGCTCTTGCTGACCCGCATGCCCATGCAAGCCAGGAGCATCAAGGCGGACCACCTGTTGGGTCCAGTAAAGCTGCTGATGCAGCCGACATAGTTGGCTGGGTGCTGCAGCACTGCTGGCAGGCCAGCTGCTGGGAACGGCCGGTACAACTGCAGGCAAGTGAGGCCCAAACACACCCTCAGGTGCTGCGAACACTGCCTATGCTCCTTGCCAGTAGTTCAGATCGGGCACTGCAAGGTTAGTGCTGGTGGACGACCGGCGCCAACGACGGAGAACCAGCAGGCGCAACTGCCCTGAAGGAGGTGGCCTACAACCACTTGCCTTGTCTAGGCACAACGGAGTACCTGGTTGTAGAGAGACAACCGACAGTGCCATTGCTCACCTTCTGCCCTGTCGGCAGAAGCTTCCCAGCCTCCAGGCAGGCATACACCCAGACAGGCGACACCGTTGCCTTGCCCGCAGCTAGTGCGGCTCCATAGGTGGCCTGCTGTCGGTGCCATAGGAGGACGTGGGTGGCTTCCGGCAGCGACTGACAGGTGTGGCCACCATACCTGCCTGCAAGTCTAACAGTGAACTGCCAGTGCTGGACTGCTGGAGCTACTAAGCTTCTACAAAGAGCAAAGACAGCCTGCAAGTCCTGGACTGCCGGGCCTTGGACAGGTCCTCACGTACCGATGAAGTTAAGGAGAGGCTGTACAACCTCGACTTCCTGCAGCCCTTCCAAGTCGGCGTAGAAGATGCAACCCTGCAGCACGACCCACGTGTGGATACAGGTACACAACAAAAACGCAATAGTACTATATCTTCCAGGCTCCAACTCACCAAGAAAAGTTTCTCCATCACAACCCAAGGAGAAAACCTACGAGTGTTTCTTCGTCATCGAGCCATGGGAAGAGTTCTACAAGCACTTGCACACTTGAAACAACACGAAGCGAACAGTACACACATATCCGTTAGACCTGGGGGAGAGGACTGGCAACACACCAGGCCTGGCCAGGTCACAGTGCCTCAGCAGGGCCAGCATGTGGTACGGTATCTTGTACAAGGCCAGGGGCTACAAAGATCTTCTTTGGGTGGCAGACAATGCGAATAGAGAGGAGATACGGGTACTGTACTGACAGGGCTGGATGTAGTTGTGTTCTTGGTTTTACATGGCATGTGCTCCACCTCGTATGTAATATATATTCGAAATCTGCTCCACCAAAGGCGGGCAACTCCTTCCCGGCTACACACACGGTGTCTATGGCGGCATCACCCACCACAGAAAATCAGCCAAGCCACAAGTTTGTTCCATGAAGGCAGGGTCATGTGTAGGTATACGCTGCTCATGATGCGCAAGGAAAGGCAAAATAGGACAAAATGAATCAAGAGGAGCAATCTTCTCATAACCTACATCATTTACTCAACGAAGCCAAGGTTTGTTCAGATACCAGCTCTCAAGTTGGGAGTAATCAGTCATTTCTGACCAGGACCAGACAACTTGCGTCAGGCAATATCACAAAACCTCATGTGCAAAGTCCAGAAGAGTCACCACCCACAAACAGGTTGCAGGTTGCATCCAACAACCCCCGAAAGGACGTGTGGTCACAAGGCCACTAAAGGCACACCAACTGCACACAGCCCCAACCTCCAATAGAGGCAATAGAGTAACTAACCAGCATACAACGTGTCACTCGAGCACTGCTTTCTAGTGTACATTTTCAGAGCATACACTTGTATTTCACACAAGAGGTGTGCACTGTTATGCCTTGTTCTTACACAGGGGCATACAACAAGCGTCTTGGTCAAAGGACGTGCTCAGAATATCTGCAACAATACGACACATGCTGAAGGGGATCCAGGCAACACCAACCCGCCTAGACCTCCAGCAGCGGTGCCCTGAGCTCAGGACTCCCTGCTGCTGCCTTTGCTGCGCCACTCCTGACAGTCGCAGTAGCGGTGCCATTGCTCGCCGTGGCTCCAGCTGGGCCAGCCAGCTTCACTGCTTCTTGGATCCTAGCCGCCACCTCTTCAGGCGTTTCATCCCGGCCCACCTCCACTACAACCATGCTATACTTTGCTGCCTTTGCCAGTTCGATGGCTACTGTGCGGTCCGGGTCGCAGAAAAAGTAGAAGTCCGGCTTCCGCTTCAAATGGTAGAAGGTGCCTGCACAGCTTGCCAACAGGCGCAGGGGTGCGGTCTCAGTTACGAGCGGCTGCACACCACGCTGCACGCGGCAGTTTTAAGTTGATTACAACAAGTCAGAGAACCAGCCAGCCAACTGCAACCAGGTGTGCCACCCAGCTTGCCGCCTAAATGGCACACAAAACCCTAAACTTTCTGCGCCTACCCATTGTTTACGGCCTTCATGCTTGTGCCCTACTCTCTATACCCTACTTTGGTGACTGACAGGTGGCACCCGCCACACTGCTGTCTAACCCTTGCTGTCACGTGCGTGCTTTATAAAACCATGCAGGAAGCCCTAACCTGATTTGAACTCCCAGGGGATGTTCAGGGTTGCCGGCGGCAGCCTGAAGCCCTTGCAGCACTTGGACGCCTCCACAGGCCGCAACCTCACGCCTTTGATCAGGCTCAGGTCAAGCCGTATGTTGCCGCACACCCTAGCTGCCCGAAGGCGGTTCCAGCCGGACAGCTGGATTGTCACTGCTTCTTCCTCGATCAGTATCTTCATCGCTGCACGTGTACCTCTTGTGTGCGCTCTGCAATGCTGTTTGCAGGATGCTTGAGAGCACAACATGTTGCCAACGTGTTGCCCCCGCGCTGCTGTGCGTGCGCTGGTGGACTGGCGCGCCCTGCTTTCCAGGCGCTCTTCAAGATGAGGAGGAGGAGCTACCAAATAGTTTACCAGAATGGAATGCGATAATGGTACGACTGGAGGTCACAAGAGGACAACTCCAGCTGCACACATGAACTTGCTTGCATGCTGATACATCACATGTGTGGGTTTTGATGGAAGGAGGGCTTGCTGCAAACCCTGTTTATAGTGTTTTCACATCTCTGCTGATATGTTACACACCTTTTCATCGAGCCCGCACCTGATGACAGCACTTATTTTATGCCTGCCAGAAAGGCAGTGCCAGTACAGCTGAGAGTGTAGGTCCCATCCGATCCAACCCCCCCCCCCCCTCACACACACACACACACACACACACACACACACACACACACACTACT
>BBXU01002111.1:0-12538 GCA_001598975.1 Parachlorella kessleri
CAGTGCCAGTACAGCTGAGAGTGTAGGTCCCACTCCGACTCAACCCCCCCCCCCTCCCCACCACACACACACACACACACACACACACACACACACACACACTCTCTCGAGATCCGACCAGAACTTCTAAGGCTGGTGCATGGATTTGACGGCTCGCAAGCCCACGGTCCACTGCCAGCCCGACGTCGTCGTGTTTTGAAGAGTGTGCACCAACTTGTGCCCGAGAAGACCTCACAGTAGTGGCTCATTGTGACGTGCTGCTGTTACAGCATGACCCTGTGCTGCCTTCCCAAGGAGAGCCCCTGATTCTCTCCGCTTCCTCAGTGTATGCACCTACACCAGTTCAACCCAGCGCATGTTGGTTGATCCCCTAGAGTACGCACCTACAGCTGTAACCGACGCCCACACTGGTCGCTGGCAATATGAGGACCACTGGAAAGATGGACAGCACCGCATCCTAGGAAAAACTCTCAAAGGCCCTTCCATGTCAGCCATGCCTACTTGCTTGTTTTCTCAGCAGTGCACCAGCCAACCAGGTTCGGTCTAAGGAATGCTGTGATGCCAGGCTTACCCTCCGGTAGCAGGCTGCTCCAAGCAATCCTCTGGCCACCGAATGTCCACTATGTGCATGTTGAAGGTCCTGTAGCAGAAAGCAGGCGGCCAGTGATCGTTGTCTGGGCCTTGCCAGCATGTGCATCTATACTATATCGCCACTACATTCGGCAGGACCCATGGGCCGAAGCATGCACCACGGGAACAGCACCACGTCTCGGGGCACTCAACAGCAGTTTCCGTGTGGGGGCATGCCTCGGTGATATGTAGAGTACTGCCCGACAAAGCAAGGCAGCTTGTCTCCTTGGCTCCCTGCGTCGGTGATTCCCAGCCAGCTTACAAGTAATACAGCTGGCCTCATACCAATGCACGCACCAGCCACTCAGGCTTGGACTCACCTCGCGGCTTCTATCTCAGATTTTCCTTCTATGCTGCATGCCACCAGGTGCGTGCTCCTGCCGTCTCCAATGGGCGCAAGGCTCTTGGTCACGCGCATGCCCATGCATGCCATCATCGTTAGCCAAGCCCAGCGCTCCGGCCCAGCGAAGCCGCTGATGCAGCCAACATAGCTGGCAGGGTCCTTTAGCACCGCCGGTAAGCCGGGCCCTGGAAAGGGCTGGTGCTGCTGCAATGGTGAAAAAAAATGCAGAAATGGCAAACTGCTTGCTCAGAGGCCCACCCTCCATGGCGGCGAACATGCATTTCTTAGAAAGCATGCGTGTCGTACACTCCCTGAAAGAGTGTCTGGGATTTTCATTGCCCTTCTCAATTGAACGTGAATTGTGTGTCTAACCTTGCCTTCTGGCGGCAGAAGCTTCCCAGCCTTCAGGCAAGCATACACCCAGAGCGGCGACACACCTTCCACACCGATGGCCCGGGCGGCTAGGTAGGCAGTCTGCTCTTGGTGCCAACAAATCAGAAGGCTGGGATCAGGTGGCTCTGGAGAGATGCCACCGCCGCACTTCTCTGCACGACCACATGCTGAATGTGTGCTTGGAGCAGAAGCCAGTCTAAGCAAGCAAGGATGCAGCTAGCCTAGCGACAACCTGGTAACCAGCAGGTCCGTCTATACTCAATGAGCAGCCTGGGACCTCACTTACCAATGTAACCAAGGAGAGGCTGTACGACTACTTCCTGCAGCCCCTCCAGGTCAACACGAAAGGTCCAGCCCTGCAGCAAGCAGCCAGGAGCAAAAATGTCTCAGAGGCCCTACAAGCCATAAAAGGTACTACTCAGCTGCAAGGTACGTGGGCTTACTCCCAAGAGAGTCTCCATGGAGAATAGTGGCGAAGGATTATCTCGTGGCTTGCTCGAAGTGCGCTCCTGCACTAAAGCTTCTTACCCCAGTGCTTTCATGGATTTCAGCATCAAACATCATTCAAACATGCGCCTTAAGCCAGACTCGAGCTTGGGCAGCAGGACACCATGCTCATGCCATGAAGGCTAGCATGCGCAGCACCCGGGGTTCTGGGTTGGGCTGAGGGGGTTTAATCGTGTTTCAGAGCAAGGGCCAAGGCAGTAGGATGCCAATTGCAGTACTAGTTGGACATGGAGCTTGCATAAACTTGAACAGAGCTCAGCCTGAACTTTGTCGTTCTCAAAGAGCTGCAGGGCCAAGGGTTTGCCAACGACACCTAATAAATAGTACCCTGAAAGGGTGCTGACCAGCGGTCAGGCTCTGTGCTTGTACAGGTCGAATGCCACCTACCCACCGTATGCCACCAAGTACAGTACGGAATTATACATATGCTGGCAAGCTGCAGTGTTGACAGGTGCACATCGAACCACCATAAAACAGCCGGTCAGTCTCCAGTCCGGGATAGCGTGCAAGGCAAGGTCATGTGGCAGGGAAGACACTTCAAAAGCTATTATATCAACATACGAAGAGATGGTAGCGGCCCTACTGGATGCCACAACAAAGCCAGTTACAGCCAACCGCAGAAACAGGCCACGCTCCATTATGCTTCTTGACAAGCACACACAAGCACATGCCATAGCTCGGCCCAGGCTGCGCCGGCCCCTCTGCCATGCAGGTTATGTACACATACATGCTACATAATCAGAAAATGATTCATAACAATAAGCTCAACAGCTTCTGTGCCAACTTTCCGTATCTGCCTTCACCCTGCCTCCCAGTTTTCCATTTGATCGTTGGTTGCAGCGTGCTCATCTCCACATATACACGACAGGCACAAGGCAGCCAAGCAACTTATGGCCATCTTATGCCAAATACACCTGATGCTCAGCCCAGCCCAAACTACGTTTCCAACAGCGGTGCCAGGAGGTCAGGATCCCCTGTTGCCGCTTCTGTTGCACCGGTGGCAGCAGTTGCACTGCCATGGCTTGCCTGGTTCTGGGCCTCACCAGCCAGCTGGTCCACTGCTGCTTGTATCTTAGCTGCCACTTCCTCGGGCGTTTCGTCTGGGCCCACCTCCACCACGACCAGGCCAAACTTGGCTGGCTCCGCCAGTTCAATCGCTATTGTGCGGTCCGCATGGCGCAAGAAATAGAAGTCTGGCTGCCGGCCGTCCGCATGATAGAAAGTGCCTGCAGGGCAAGACGAGGGAAGTAGCACCATGGGAGGCCCTACAGGTTGCTGACAGTCTGCTTGGTGTGGCGCCCATGTTGTGCTTACGACAGTGTCATGCAGGGTACCAACCTGCTGTGAAGCCCCAGGGGACTTCCGTGCCGACTCTGAATCCTTTGCAAAACATGTGCGTTTCCTCAGGCAGCACCCTCACGCCTCGTATCAAGCGCAAATCCAGCCTCACATCACACACCCTAGCTGCGCGGAGGCGGTCCCAACGGGTCAGTTGGATTACCACCGCTCCTTCCTCTATCAGTATCTTCATGCTTTCAGTTTTGACAAATTCGCGATGTTCTGGAGTACTAACTGAGCATGACAAGCCTGTGCATCATGCTGGGCCTGCTGGTGATCCGCCAGGGCGCCACTCCAAGGCCCTTGGAGGTGGCAGGATGCTCTCCCTGTCAAGAGGTGAGTGTAAAGCTTCACCTGCTCTGACAGGCGGCAAGCTATCCTGGGCAGGGCTCTCATGTCCGCTTGCCCGCAGCAACTTGCAAGATTTTACGCTTGGTCCTGTCGCTAGGGTGGAAGGGTGAAATGACTTGCCAAATCTTGTGCAGTTGGGCCCTGGGTAAATAGCTCTCCCAACCTGAGGCTGACAGGAGACAGGGGCCAAACAATAGCGGGCTTAAAGCTCGCATTTACTTGGCACCCAATCCCCACCTGTAGAGGTCCCAAGGACGCATGAAGCTCCAGAGAGCCAAACACACCTCCGTATGTGGCTGGTTCACCCGGTTGAACCTGTGGCACTTCCATCGGCACACCGACAGCCCAAGAGCCATGAAAAAAAGACTCTTAACCTATCATAGAAATGAGTCGAACCTAGCAACGAAGAGCGCACTATTGGCTCAAGTTCCCACAAGGTTTCCACTTCGGTGGTGTTGAATAACACCGTTGTTTTGGGTTTGTTTTTCAAGCTGAACAGATTACAAAATGGCTGCCTAAAACTCTTGAGACACAGAGCCGCCCTCAGCCTTCTTGCCGCTCTTCTTGGGCAGCAGCACAGAGTGAATGTTGGGTAGCACGCCGCCCTCGGCGATGGTCACGCCGGCCAGGAGCTTGGACAGCTCCTCATCGTTGCGGACGGCCAGCTGGATGTGGCGGGGAACGATGCGGGTCTTCTTGTTGTCGCGGGCGGCGTTGCCGGCCAGCTCCAGCACCTCAGCTGCCAGGTACTCCAGCACGGCAGCCAGGTACACGGGGGCACCGGCACCAATGCGCTCTGCAACGACAACAGAAACCAACGTCGATGATCACAACAAGGGTGGTAAGATCATGAAGGAGCGTCTGCAACCTCGGTCAGCCCACACACTCCAATGCTCACCGGCGTAGCGACCCTTCTTCAGGTAGCGGGCGATGCGGCCCACGGGGAACTGCAGCCCAGCCTTGGTGGACTTGCTGACGGACTTCTTGCCGGCGGTTTTAC
The DNA here is from genome assembly GCA_001598975.1 of Parachlorella kessleri. NCBI lineage: Eukaryota > Viridiplantae > Chlorophyta > Trebouxiophyceae > Chlorellales > Chlorellaceae > Parachlorella > Parachlorella kessleri. Next base: position 4,563 of record BBXU01002111.1, read on the forward strand.
CCTTGCCACGGCCGCTCATGGTTCCTGTCTGTGGTAGCAGTTGGGATCGACAGAGTAAAGATGAGATGGGGAGTTGCTGGCCGGCTGCTTTTGTAAGGGGTGGGAGCGCGGGTATGAGGAATGGGAGCCAGCTGTTGGCCAGAAGGCAGGAGGGCCGGATGGCTACGCTCCAGTGCCTGTGCATGCTCCAAGGGGGTCCCCGAAGGGCCACAGAACGCAAAGGGTCCCGTTGTGTTTCTAGGATCCGTGTTGAAACAGTCACAAAGCTGGCTTTGGCTTGCAAGATATCCTGTACTGTTAACTGATCATGGTGACAGGCATCAAGGGTGAGCTATACTGACAGGCTGGTTGTTCTTTATACCACTGTTTCAGCGTTGCCGGCATAGTGGAAAGAAGTAATCGCAGTGGGGAACGACACCTCCAACTCAGGACGGTAGCAACCTAAGTTTGAATTCCAAAAGTGACCATGGAGAAAGGAGAAGCATATGGCAGTTAGGAAGTTAAGCACAGAGCGAAAACTAAACCGATGTCAGGTAAAGGAAGGCCACGAAGCAACCAATGCTGAAACAAGTAATACCAGTGTTGATGAAAACCAGGTCAGCCTTCACGGTGACACTCGTCGTGAAGGGTTCCAGCTGCGATACGCACTGCTCCTTCGTTGCATGGTCTCCAAGCATATTCTTACGTGCAAACCAGGCGAATGCCGTCATAAGGGGCACTGTAACAACAGAAGCCGGCCTGCAATACAGCTCCACCAATGTGTTGACCACAGCGCCCCAACACCAGCCTTAGCATTTTCCGTGCCCAACAAGGTGAAAGCAGGCTGGCCCTTGCGCAACCTCAGACCAGCATGGCGCTACACCAAACGACCGCTGGCCTAGAGTCATGCACACCCTCCTCTCACACACCTGCCGAAGTGTGGGGGCTTCCTTGCTGAGTCCTAGGGCCCACCACCATCTCGAAGCCACACTTGGTGTACAGGCGCAGGGCAGCCTGCACAGCAGCCACCATGAAGCGTATCCTGCAGGCTGCCACCTGATATACGACCAGCAGCGGCGCCACCCCTGTCAGCCAGCTCGTGCGGGTGCAGACTCTAGTCAGTGCACTCAGCATGATACTTGCGAGATACACACTGTCCGAGCCTTCAACGTGCCTTATTGTCGACTTGTACATGAACCAAGAGCCACTGAGCCCTGAAGGTCTCTTGGGCAACCTCCTTGGCCCGAGTTAACAGCCGGCCGCCCACGCCCCGTCCCCGGCTGTGGCTCGCAACTGCCACGTTAGAAAGGTACGCGGCTCGGCAGTGCTGCAAGGAAAAGCAGACTAGGCCGGGCTTGGCTTCTTGAGAGACACACACCGCAGAGCTCGTACATGTGAAAGTGCTGGGAGCTGGCAGGCAGCGGGCGTTTGCTAAGTATGCGTGAGAGCTTAGCACAGCTCCCTGGGTTTCATTGGTAGATACAGGTGTTAGCTCAGACACCGCTACGCGCCAGCAAGGCGCGGTTCCGATTGCCCGGCCGCTTACATGTCCACCTGGCTTCCACCAGGCCTCCAGCTGCTCGTCGGTCGCAAGCCGGATATCAAGCGTCCCAACCACTGCTACCCCCTCAGTGCCATCTCTTTCGTCGCTGCTGCTGCTGGTGCTGCTCAAGCTGGCAGCACAGTCCACCTCCGGCATATCCAGTGCTTCTCCCCCAGCAGCAAGCCCTGTGGCTGCTAATGTGATGGAGCTGCTGTTGCCGCTGCACCTGTCCTCCACAGCCACTAGGGTGACCCACTGCTGCCGGCCGCTTTGTGTGGCAAGCCGTGCTCGCCGCTGCAGGTTGCGTGCCTCCTGCTGCGCAAACTGCTTGATGAAACTCCGGGTAAAGCGGCCGTACTGACGTGCCTGCATACCAGGCACAGGACAGGCTGAGTTCTAAAGCCACTGTGGGATAGAATCTTGAAAAACAGCTCAGCTAAAACCTGCCAACCAACCTCATGGTAGGCCTCTGCCCGCAGCCACGCTGCTTGGTGCAGCTCCCTCTCCTCAGTTGTTGCCTTTACCAGGAGCAGACCTTCGGATTCTGAAGTGATAGGGGCCTGGGTGTGTTCTAGTAGCGAGTTGCAGTCGGTGTTCGCGCACCCGTGGGTGACAGACGAGCGTACTTGGCGCCGCCACCTCACTTGATATCTAGATAGACGTAGTTCACAGTCAAAGGGCGTAGTGTGGGCAATCTGCCTGCCAGCTAAGAACACCATGACAGGCAAGGCATGTGGTCGACCTTATCGGCCGTATACGTGCAGCGCAAACCTTGGAAACGCAACCTGAGGGGCTGGCAGGGCTTTCTGCTTGACTTCCACAAGCCGATAAACCTGCGCCCCTTAGTCACTATGGGCAGCCCTTAGTCAAGCCCAAGTCCATCGGATTGCTGCGTAATAATCTACACCCTCGAGACCTGCATGACCAGTGGCTACTGTACGTAATGCAAGCGTCGCATGCCAGAGTGGTGTATCCTACCTCGCGACCCTGGCGTGCTTTTGGTGCAGTTGCCCCACACCTGCAGCCAGCTTATTTGCGAAGGAGCAATGGCACCGTGATAAGGCCAGCTCCAGGCATTATGGCTGCAGCAGCCGGCATCGGGCCACTACCAGACCAGGGGCCTCCCCACCCGCTACCAAACCTGAGCCAAGCGCGCATCATCCTGGGGTCAGCATCAACCTCCAGGAAAGGTGAGCCAGTGGCTGGCCGTTACTGTCCAAGATTTTCTGGCAGCTAAGGGCATACTGTAGACCGAGGATGAGTTTGGTTAATTAGCGGTGTCTCCCTTTCGAGATCAAGACCCCAACACTTTTAAGCAGCAACAATCTGCAGGCATCATGGATGAGGTTGCCAAGGAGTACGGCTTCACCTATGAGGTCTGCACGGCCGACATTGACGAGAAGGCCATCAGGGAGCCCGACCCGAAGCACTTGGTTATACGACTGGCTCATGCTAAGGCAGAGGCAATTAGGGCGAAGCTACTCCTGGCAGGCACAATCACTGGGCTGCTCCTGACGTGTGACCAGGTGTGACATGCCTGCAGCATGTGACCTGGGGTGTGAGGTGGCTTGTGGCAGCCGTGCACAGAGCGCTGCACTGTCATAGCAGATGCCTGGGCGGCCCTACTATAGCCACTGGGTCGCGGCGGCAAGTGTGACAGCTTGGGCCATGCGGTCCATCAGCACACACGCGCCTGTGCCCCACTCTCACGAGCCTCTTCTGGATGCAAACAGGTTGTGGTGCATGAGGGGCGGATTCTTGAGAAGCCCCATGACGCAGCGGAGGTAGGCGCTGCTCCCTACTGCCCTTGGAATGTGCTACCAACACCACGAGTCAGTGTGCTGGTCGGTTTTTTTTTGTCTTTGGCCTCCTATGTACCATGGCCCCCTCATGGTCTTGCTCCAAGCTCCTCCTGCCAAGCTCCTGCTGGGTTTCGCAACCAAATCCTTTCCAAACTTGCCGCTGGTACGCCTAGCAGTACGCTGGGCGTACAGCCTCTGCCAAGCTCCTGCGAGGGGCAGGCGGGCGTGAAGTATGTGCACTTTGGTGATACCCCTGGCGCAGGCTCGGCAGTTCATAGACGGCTACGGCCGCTCTCCCGCCCAGACTGTTGGCTCCGTGGTGGTCACTGACCTGGACACCGGCCTCAGCTATGAGGGGGTGGATGTCGCCACTGTGAGTCTAGCCTGCCTTTAAGCCTGAGGGCGATAGCTTGATTTGCATGGGTTTGAGGTTCCGGTCTCGTGGAAGATGATAGCAAGACGCTTTACGGAGGCGATGTGGCAGGGGTTCTTCCGCGAGGGGCCACATACGGTCGTGTGTGCCTTTATTGCATGGTCGGTGGAGTTGTGTTCAGAGCTGGGCATGATACCAGCGCCAAGGTGACCATACCTGGCCGCCGCCACCGCAGCGAATAAGCGACATGCTCGGCTGGATGACCTAAAGGATGCGCACCCTGGGCTGCTGCAGATCCACTTTGAGCCGCTTCCCAGTGCCGCGGTGGAGACGCTGATAGCTGAGGGCGACGTGCTGTGGTGTGCGGGGGGCCTGATGGTGGAGCACCCGCTGGTGCAGCCCCACGTGACGCGGATGGAGGGGACCCTGGATGCTGTCATGGGCTTGCCCAAGGCGCTGGTGCTGCGCCTGCTGAGGAAGGCGCTGGCGCCGGATGTGGACGGCCCCGGGGCTGCCAGCTAGGTATGTACGTTATTTGTTACAGCTTGCGCGACTTGGGCAGGCTGATGATGTGAGAAGCCTCAGGCACTCATTTCGCTTGGAAACTGAAATTTGGCAAGGGAACTACCACATCTGGTGGGACGAGTGTCCCCCATCTTTGTCCATGTGCAGGGTGCCACAGATGCTGGTCAGCTTGTTAGCCTGCCCTGTCCTGTGCTAATTGCGCGGCTGGCACCTGCAATCTGCTATTTGACCCCTTGTGTCTCGTGCATTCCATCTTCAATCCCTAGTCGCACGCCGGGCATGTTTCTAATCGCTTGCCTGACCTCTGGAATTAACTTATTTCCTGCTGAGCTGTGGAGCACTCGACCTGTTAAATCTTCTTGTTGCTGGAAGGCCATGACTCACGTCTGCCTTGCTGGCTTGTCTTGGGGGTTGCCAGGAAGTCATGAACTTTACCTGGAGAGTTTGATTATTAACGGAAACGCGAGAAGAGAGCTGTGCTTGCTACCTAAGGCTGAATGAAACACGATCCAAATGAAAGCAGCGCCCTGTCAAAGTAATTGAAGGCCTGGTCAGACGGCCCGCTTGGAGTGAGTGGGTTAAGCCACTGCAAGGTACTGTCAGCAGTATGTCTGAGTTGTCAACGCACATACCATGTTGACAAGACAAGGCATGCAAACCACAATCAGTCAGACAGTCAAAGGTCAGTTGCACTGACGTGTGTCAGCGTATGAATGTCACCCTACACTCCCAACCCTACTGGCCCTTTGGTGGCTGCGGCGGCTTGATTTTCAATATAAACTTGCGCCTGGGCCGGCCCCCCTGCGACAAATCCCCCGGCGGTTGCGACGCCTCAGAAGCAGTCCCACCCTCTGGCTGCTGCTGCTGCTGCTGGGAGGGTGCCTGCCCATCTGAGCCACTAGCCCCTCCTCCCGCGGCTCCTTGCGGAAGCTCTTCCTGCTGCTGCCGCTGCTGTTGCTGCTCGTGGGGCTGCTGCTGCTGCTGCTGCGCTGCCAACCCCTGCTGCTGTTCTTGCCCGCCCAGCGCAGCGCCTTCCAAGGCTAGGTCTCCAAGCAGCTCTGTGAAACTCCCAGCTCCGCCCAGTATGCCTGGCACGCCAGCTTCCGCCCCCTCCCCTCCCTCAGCATCCATCGGCTGCGGCCCCCCTCCTGCCGCCCCCAAATTCCCCTGGCGTCCATCGAGGCCATCTTCCGCAATCCCCAGGGCCTCCCAGCCCGGGAATTCCGCCAAATCCCCCTCCTCCTCCTCCTCGCCCTCCCCCTCCTCCCCTCCACCTGCCAGAGAGGCTGCAGCCGTGCCTGGGGCGCTGCCGGGAATGGCCGCCTGCTGCCCCTCTTGAGCCTCGCCCGGTGTCTCCTCCTGGGGAGGGAGGTGCACGCTGGCCGCGGCACGCGCCATCGACACCACTTGCTCGACAGGGATGCCTGCAGGACAGTGGCGCACTAGGGAACACCCTAGGCACATTTCCGGTGGCAATCCTAGGTGTATCCGCTGGCTGTAGTCCCTGTCAACATCGGGGCTGAGCCTCCACCTAATAAGAGGAGCTGGTGCCACGGCTGGCTCTTTGACACTGTGGCCAGCAGCAAGGGACAGGCACGCCCGCCTCCTTATGTGAGCGGTGGGCTTAATGCTTGCCCATGCTCCATGAGTGGGGCGTGAGGTGCAGCAGCCCCAGTGTGCTCACTCACCTGTCTGGAGCGTGTGCATCAGGTGGGCAAAGGGGTCTTCAAGGTTCAGCGCCTGGGGCTGGCCAAAGCTGGGATCCCTGCACATGGTGGTGCATGCCAAATACATAGATACTTGGATCTTGTGACCAATATCTGTGGGCATAAGGCATCCTAGCTTTTGGGGATCACGGCAGCATGGTCAGGTGGCGGTACGGTGGCTGTCAGAGTAGAAGAGATGCACAGACATTGGACAGCGAGGCGTAGGTGACGCCTCCCTCAAGAAGCCTCTTACAGGGCACAGGCATATTTTGGCATGTATAAACACCATTAAGTGCGGGGGCTCATCAACGCGGGGCAGAGTCTGGTGCAGGGGCAGCTTGTCATCACTAAGTACCACCTCCAACCACGCAGCGCCTCAGGCATGGACCCGCGTTCAAGTTCAGGCTGGTCTGCGGGTGAGTAAGCAGCTTACCTAATCTCCTCGTCATGGAACTCCGACAGGTCAGCCACCTCGTATGACTCGTCAGGCAAGCCCTTGTTGTACGTCAGCTGGTGCTCCCCCGTCTCGGGGTCAAAAGCGGTCAGCTCCGCGCTCCACCAGCCCCCTGTACACAAAAAAAACCTCATCACATCAGTCATGACACATGCGCTCCCACGCCCTTGTTACAAGCGGTCAGCTCCGCGCTCCACCAGCCCCCTGTACACAAAAAAACCTCATCACATCAGTCATGACACATGCGCTCCCACGCCCTTGTTACAAGTGGTCAGCTCCGCGCTCCACCAGCCCCCTGCACAGAACATGTCATCTATCAGCACACTAGGAATGGTACTGGTGCTTGGCGCGCTCTTTAAAAATCGTCAGCTCCGTGCTCCACCAGCCACCTGTACAGCCAGGCTCACATCACCACCACACTAGGCATGACACCGGTGCTCCCAGGCTTGAACACGGCCAGATGTGCCCTCCAGCCACCGTGCTATTTGTCAGCAGTGGATATCCCTGCTGGGGAAAAGGACGCTGTGGTCCCCGGACTCCACTTTGGCGCCAGGTTAGCTCTGCCCCTCTACCAGCCAACTTGCTAAGCGCCAGCACGTCATATCTGACGGGCACTACTGCTGGCGGTCTGCGAGGTTGAGGAGATTGAATCACCTTCCCATACCTGCTTCTCGCCGCTGACTGGAGCACCCACCGACAAGGGCCAACTAACTATCCTACTGGGGCCAACCCCTGCAACCAACCCCTGCCACAGCAGGTCACACACCCCAGCCACCCAGCCAGCTGCACACCACCCCTTGCTGCCCAGCATTGCCCCTTGCTCATAGCTGCTGAAATCCTGGCCATGCTCGCTGCCCTGCCTGCCGCAGCATGCCACTAGCCCTCCTTCGGTGCACCAGTGACATGCAGGCAAGGTGCCACAGCCGAGGTTATCTCAACATGGCTCCCCTCTACTCCGCCGGATGTCACTCACCCTCCTCTGGTGCACCGCTGAGAGGCAAAGTGCCCCAAGCCCAGTTCAATGCCATGAACTTACCTCCACTTTCCAATCCCTGGTTCACCAGTGCGCTGCAAGCAAGGTGCAGCAGCCAAGATCAAGTCCACTACAGTCGATCGTATACACAGAATGATGCTGTGGCTCACCCTCTTCTGGCCAGTACCGCTCCACCGCCAAGCCGATAGCCCGGGCGCCAAGCTGGCGCAGGCGCTCCCCAGTGCGCTGGTGAAGCGCCGGCGCCTCAACCGGAGCAAAGCGCATCAGGGCGCTGGGCCCCACCGCGGGCAGCCCCTGCGTGGTTGCCACCCAGCCCTGCGGAGGACACAACCGCAGCACCGCTGTCATCAAACCACTCTGGTAGGTGCTGACTGGTGAGGGTGATAGATGGACCAGCAGCGGGACGTCGCTGGCTGTCACCGTTGCGCCTAGTAAGTTCTGCCCCGCTGCCATGTAATGCTTCAATGTTCCCTGCACATCCTGCCACCTATCGCCTCCATTTGGCAGCGTGCGCGCACGCGTGTGTGTGTGTGTGTGTGTGTGTGTGTGTGTGTGTGTGTGTGTGTGTGTGTGTGTGTGTGTGTGTGTGTGTGTGTGTGT
>BBXU01002112.1:0-14137 GCA_001598975.1 Parachlorella kessleri
ACGCGTCGTGTGTGTGTGTGTGTGTGTGTGTGTGTGTGTGTGTGTGTGTGTGTGTGTGTGTGTGTGTGTGTGTGTGTGTGTGTGTGCGTGTGCAATCCATGCCCGGCTACTACCCGGCACCGCCCCTCAACACCAAGCCCTCACCAGGCCCGCTATTTGACACTCACCACCGGCGGGGCAGCGGCCAGCATGGCCGTCAAGCCGCCCTCCTCCACCACACCTCCTGGCACCTGCTGCTGTTGCTGCTGCTGGAGCGCCTGAAGCACCAGCCCCGCCAGACCCCCTACAGCCGCGATCGGCTCCGCCTCTGGTGGTGCCACCAGTCGCGCCCACCCAGGGCCGGCTGCCGCCGCTGCCCTCACATCTGCTTCTGGGAGGGGCTCTGGGAGCACCGTGGTGCCGGGGTCAAGCCCCAACAGGGACCCCACATCTATGCCCGCCACAGGCAGCTGGCCCACTGTGGCGGGAGGTACCCAGAGGCCGGTGGTGGCATCGAGGCTGGAGGCTAGCTGCGGGTTGGCGGCAGCCAGGGCTGCCGCTTGCGAGTCTGAGAGGGGGAGGTGGAGGCCCGGGGGAGCCAGGGCGAGCGGGGTGGGCTGCGGCAAGGAGAGAGCCAAGGGATAGAGTGAGGAGGGGAAGATGCGTGGGTGGAGGCAACATGGGGGATGCAGCACAGTGCAGCGTAGAGGTTATTGTCAATGTGTCTCCACCAAGCTTGTGTGCTTTGTGAGCGTGATGGCGCGTAAAGCCCCAGGGGAGACATTGCACGGACTAGGGACTAGCGGCGACCAGTAGGGATAAGATTTCCACACGCACGCCTCTCCAGTAGGACCGCAACTGTGCACTCTGCAGTCTCAGGGTCCTTCTCAAGCATTCGTCCTAAGCGGGGATCTGGCCAGGCAAGCACCCCTGCGCAACGTGCTCCTGCCAACACACCAAATCCTCACACCTGTATCACCCCTGCTACAGCGGCAGCTGGCATTGTTGCTGCCTGGGCGGCAGCTCCCCTATTGCCTCCTCCTCCGGACTTGAGCCTGCCCTCCCGGCCAAGTGCCCTTTGCGCAGTCACCTGCGGTGCGCACTGGGCACTTTCCATGCTCAGCTCTCCCTCAAGCCGTGGACTCACCACGCCAGTCCTGCGGTGCCACCCTTGCAAAAATCCGCCAGCAGAACCTAGGCTGGCAGGTGAAGCGGGGATTTGTGCGTGGTGGCACATGTCTTGCCCACCAACAGCACAACTGTGTGTCAACTGAAAAGTGGGCGGTACACGAGTGGGGTGGATCAACCTCCCGCAGCTTAAGAGGCACTTAAACCTGCGACGCAGCCAGCCCATATTACCCTTCACCTGTGCAGCAGGTGCCGCTGTGCGACGAGGCCAGCGTAGCCAGGCTCTTATGGACAGCAAACAGACCGACTGAACCGCCAGAAATCACCCGAAGGTGTTCTGCGGCGTGGACAATGTGTTGGAATCCCCTTTCGCAGTAGGTTTGGCAGCCTCGCCAGAGCCCCTCATCCACGGGGGTCCATACTCTAGAGAGAGGCGATCCAGCACTCACTTGGTATCCGCTCGGAGGGGCCAACGAGGGGCTTCCGCCCAGCTCTGCCGCCGCCAGCGCCGCCACAGTGGCCGCGCTGCGGCGCGCTGACTGCCGCTGCGGCGGGGCCGCGGCAGCCGCGGCGGCGGGGGTGCGGGCGGAGCCGCCGGGCAGGGTGAAGTGCAGGTCTTCGGGGTCATGGAGGTGGTTGTAGTCGGGGGCCCTTCCAGCAGCCAGGTCCTCTTCATACTGCGGCAGAGGTGGGAGGTGGCCATGGCATATCCTTCCAACCACACTAAAGGCAAGCCGGGCTACACTCAGTAGAGGCGGCCTCCACTTCATGCTAACATTCCTGACAGTAAGCACACAAGTGACGCAAAGTCTGGCCGCACCTGCAACAAGCTTTCCATGCATTTGCGCCTCAGGGCTTAGGACATCCCAGCGCAGAGTTATCACTAGCGACTGCCCTAGATCTGCCCAGGCCTGATACTTGCTCCCCATGCACAGGATAATAAGAGGATCTCAGGGACAGTGCCAGAGCGGGAGGAAGAAAGGAAAGAGGGCCTGCCCACCTGGCCCGAGGCCAGATAGTTCTCTAGATCCATGAGGCACCGCTCGTAGTTCTGGCGCATGTTGTAGGAAGCGCTGGTCTGCCCAGACAAGTCCACGCCTAGGCTGCAAATACGGGGTGAGCAATGCCAGCACGACATTCAGACAGCAGTGACAGACATGTCGCAGTTGCGACATGGCAGCTTGCTGTAGCACGATGTGGTCTACGCAAACATAGGTTTACGCCCAGGCAGCAGCGGTAGCGATGGTGGGGCAGACATGGTGACTGCTGTGGTTCACCCTGAAGACAACTTGACTTGTGAGGCGCACAGGATGGCCACCCAGGAATGTTATAGCCACGAGGCTTTGCCGCACATGCACACTGGGCCCTCACCACAGTTCGCAGTCATGTGAAGACATGCAAGGAAACAAAGTATGCCACGCGCGCTGGATTGGATGCCAACTGCCACTGCCGAAGTTTGAGCAGCTGCTCAGGTCCAGGCTGCAGAAGAGAGCCCACAGCCGCAGCTCTGGAAGAAAAGATACTGCTGTGAGGCCGCTGGGTCACTACAACCACCTTGCCCTCTGCCTGGAACCCTCACTGTCAGTCAGCTGTCAGTACAGGTCAGCAGTTGGTGCAGTGCTGTCCTGCCCCACCTGCGGCACACGTCCTTCCATTGCTTGTTGGCGGTCACCGACTCGTAGCCGCCTCGCTCTATCACAGACCAGAACACCTACAGACTTACAAAGCACGTTAGGTAAGGGCCAGCTGGACCGCAGGTTGGCAAGCGCCTAACTATTACTCCCAAGCATATAGCCTGTGAGTCACAGGCTCCATATTGGGACGTCATCTGTCCACTTGCTTGGGGGTATGCCACTGTTCTTGACTGCTGCACCTAGGCATTGGTAAGAGCTGGGTCATGCACACCCAAATATGCACCACATGGAGACCCCTCGACGCCACACCACAAGGGCTGTGAAGAGCACAATGTACCTCCTACAACAAACACCTTGTTGTGGTCCCAAATTTCCCTTGAGCAGGTCCAGCTTGGGTGCAGGGCCAAACGTGTGCACCTGCACCTCCAGAAAACACCTACACACCTGCACCAAAGGACTTAGACCCCACACCACAACCTCACCTTGTGTAGGTCCAGCTCCGTGTGGGCAAAGGTGGGCACCTTGAACTTGCCCCGCAGCCCCACCATGAAGTTGGTCACCAGCGTCGTGAACTGCTCGCGGCTGAGGGGCCGGATCTGGTCCAGCACCTCCTGCAGATGGTACCAGCAGAAGGGAGAGGGTGGACTGCGTGCGCTGTGATTCCAAGAGAGACAGCACATGGCAGATTTAGCAGGCTATAGCATCGCGGCACGAGTTCAGTGCTGCACGCACTAGTCTTCACACGGCTGGCACAGCAGCAAGGCAGGAGTCATGTTTGGCGGGCGTTCGGATACCTAGAAGCAAGCACTGAAGCAAGCTCACCGGCGACACTTCCTGCCCCGGCTGCAGCGGCCCCGGCGCGAACGTGGGCGCATACGCAGCTGCCGGGGCAGCCCCGCTGCGAGGGGCCGACCCAGGCACTCCCCCTGCCGCCAAAGCGCCGCCGCCGGCACCATACCATCCGCCAGCGGCTGTGCCGTATCCCCCTAGAGCGGCGCCATACCCGCCCGCCCCATACAGCAAGGGCGAGGCGTAGGCCGCCGCGGCGGGTGAGAAGAGCAGGGGCGCTGCCGGGCGGCCGTAGGCATCCTCGTTGAAGTGCTGCTCCTCGCCAGCATCCGCTTTCTGCATATGGGGGATCAACAAAGGAGGCTTAGCCGGGACCCTGACTCACAAACAAGCACACTGAACGGCCTGCTTGGAGTGTGTGCTCCCCGGCGGGGGTGGTAAGTTCAATTGGGAGGAAGAAAGAGGGCACGTGCGTCACCCGGAGCTGGTGCCGACCGCAAGCAGGGTTTGTGGAGTGATTTGCGCCACCATGGAGGGAGGGAGGGAGGTCACCACCGACCACGGTAAAGGCAGCACAACATCAAATGCCTTCAAGTCATAAAGCTTCCACAACGAAAAGGGCAGCTGCTGTGCACGCTCCACCTGGTACGCCAGCTCAGCAGGGAAAGCCAGAAAGCAATTTAAAAGGGACAGGTGCGCACCCTACCTGCTCTGAGTAAAACAGCAGCTGCTGCGCACGCTCTGCCTGGTACACCAGCTCAGCAAAGCGCTCCTCCTCGCTGCCGTACCCCTCCTCACCAAGCCTGCAGGGGGCCCCCACCAGCGAGCACTGTGAGGGACTGGGAAGACTGACGTGAGGGAAACAGTACGTAAAAACCCACCACCCTGCCACTGGAAGTGGAGCACCGCTGGAAGCCTAAGACGACGTAAACAGGGGAAGCGAGCCATGTGGGAGGCAGAGGGTGTACAGATACCTGGAACAGAAGCCAACCTCCAAAGGACCAGTCACAAGACAAGGACCAACTGCACAACACACCTCAGGACGACCTAATGAGGACGACCTAATAAGATTCCAGGGCCATGACCACCCAAATAACCTTCCAAGGCACCCCACACCCAGGAATAGCGTCTAGGAGACCCCGCCTGCCGCTTTAAGCCTCCTACCTCCTGCCGGCGCCGCGGGCTCTGAGAGCCCTGGCGGCCGCCTGCTGCTGCTTGCGGGATTCCTCGATGATCCTCTGCAGATCCTCTGGATCCACCTCCATCTCCCAGGGGCTCACATTCTCAAACACCCCCGGCTCCACTGCGCAGCAAGACATGCCTTCTCTTATGTACATAGACAGCCTCAGCAGGAGAAAATGGAGAGCACGGTTTTGCTTATGTTTGAGCAGAAGCAGAGGAGACCAGCCGAAGGGGAGGGGGCAACAGCTGCCCGACCAAACTTCCAGCGTACACCTCGACCACACCCTAACAGCCTCCCATCTCGGTGCACGTAGACCCTCCACCTCTGCCCTGTTGCATCCGGTCCCCCAACCACAGACGAGCATCCTCACCAAGACGCAGGAGAAGCCGGTAACACCGACCATGCTGGGAAACCAAAGCAACTGCCCGCCGGCTACCCACCTCCGTCCCCTGCACCACCACAGACTCCTAGGGACTCACAACTATACCAGCCTACCATCCGCACAGACGATAGGCAACCAAGGCAGCCAGCCAAACCTCTATCCCACTGGACCACCATAGAGTGCCAGGGATTTGGCAACACCAGCCTGCCCACCGCACAGATGACAGGCAACCAAGCCAGCCAGGCAGCCAGCCAGGCGCGCACGCACCTCTATCCCACTGGACCACTACGGACTCCCAGGGGTCGTAGCGCTCCTTCTCCCGGAGGGGTGCGTCGGGCGGGGGCTGCACAGCACCCAGCTCCACCACACTGCCCTTGTACATGGAGCCACCTGCAGATAGCACGGCAATCGCGCATTCACCACCAGCGACCGCGTACTGATGCTATACATTCAACAAGACCGCCACCTCGCGGCTTTGCCGGTAGAGCTAGCGGCAGACAGCAGCGTCCTCCTAGACCCAGGCAGGGGGCCGCAGAGGAGAGGTGGGGAAGCAAGCAACACACGCCACCTGATGGTGTTCCGCATGCATGAAGGCCCCCTTGCAGTCAAGGACTCCCATGGTGCGGAATGGCCTGCGGTGCCTCTGATACAGAAGGGCCTGAAACGCCGCAAGGGCCCAAGGTGTTCAGAGTGGCAGCAAGCCCTGCCAACAGTCACGCAGGCACGCGGCTTATTGAAGCTACCAAGGCGCCTTTGTCGGGACAGACGATGCTAAAACCAGCACTTACGCCCCGACACTTCAGATTCCTCATCAGGTGAGTTATGCTGGGGGGCAGGGGGCTCACCCGACTTGACCTTCTTGTGGGTCTTGGAGCTGATCTTGCCGCCAAAGAACATGCGGAAGCGGTCGCCCGGCTGCCACAGGATGCGCATGGCCCGCCCGTACTGCTCCGTCCTGACTAGGTAGTCGGGCAGGGAGGTGTCGACAGCCACCGGCACTACAATCTCCTGCAGAAGGCATATGCCACTGCAGTGACTCAGCCAGGTGAAAGGACTATGAATGCTCGCCGGGCAGGGAGGTGATATGGCCACCGGCACCACAATCTCCTGCAAGAGACGAGGCATGTGACATGGCTGTGGGTCAGCCACGTGCATAAGTAGACCAGCCAGGGATGCGCCCACCAGCCAGGCAACTTCCCCCGGGTGCAAGCCGCGCACGTCATCCTTGCTATCGACCCACCCATCCCCCTGCCTGTCAGCCTATCATTACATGCTACACCCCATTACAATGTTCACGACTTCCCACAGGTCACAAAGCGTGCCCCATCCTGCCCCCTGGAAGGCCAACAGCCTCAGGTACACCTCATACCCCAGCCTCAAAGGGGCTTGGGCCGTACTTATCATTAATATTTATTCATTCATTCATTCATTCATACCCCAGCCACTGCCTCACCTCATGAGGCAGCTGGTGACGAGGCCCATACTTGGCAGGGCGCAGCACCATAGCATGCACAGCACGGCAAGCCAGTGCCTCACCTCAAGCGGCAGCTGGTGACGGGGTCCGTACTTGGCAGGGCGCAGCACCAGCCAGGCCACCGGCCAGCGTGGCGCTGAGTCATCCTGGTCACTCCTGGCCAGGTCAGCGGAGTCCGCCAGGTGGCGGCGGTACACCACCGTACGTACAGTGTACCGCTCCACTGGGCGCAGCGCCTGCACACATCAATGATTGTTGGCATACCAGCTCCTTGACCCTGCCCTTGCGGTCATACAAGATATACTCTGGGCACTGCAGCAGGGGCTGTACCGCTCAGCAGGGTACAGCATCTGCTCACAACCGGCTCCAGTGCAGGCTTCACTTGGCTTGCATAAGAAAACCTCAACAACAGTCTGTCGAGGGGACGACAAGAGGCAGGTACACGCACGTTGTAGTCAACACCTGCTACAAAGGATCAGTTGAGTAGCCGTGGGGCAGCCGTCACACCTGGATGCGCATCCGCAGCCCTTCCCAGCTCTTGCTCAGCGCGTCCTTGCGGCCTTCCAGCAGCCGCGGCGCAAACAGCTGCTGCTCCTGCCCCGCCCCTGCCACACCACCCGCTGCCGCCGCACGCTGCTGGCGTGGGGACATGGGCAGGGCGGGCCCCTCGCCTTCACTGCCCTGCTGGGCCTGCGGCTCAGCGAGCCCAGCAGGCACGGCGTGGGAGGCGCCGGCGCCGGCGCCTTCTGTGGCCTGCTGGCCACCTGCTGGGCCTGCTGCTGCTGTCACTGCGCCCATGCCAGGAGGCAAGGGGCTCCCTGGCCTAGCCCCTGTCCTTTCCATAGGCTCAGGAGGAGGAGAAGCATCATATCCAGATGCCTGAGAGGCCGGTGCCGGTCCCTGGATGGATCCGTTGGCCCTGGGGGGGGCTGGCTCAGCCCCGGCAGCAGCGTGCTTGCTCCCTACTGCCAGGCCAGGGTTGCCCTGGCATGGCTGCAATGCGTCCTGCCCTTCACTCGGCCCCTGCTGCCCCGCCTCATTTCCCTCCTGAGGTACTACTGCTGGCTGGGCCCCACCCTCCCCTTGGGTGATGTGGCCCAGCAGGGCGGCCACATCGAGGGTCAGCCCGGGGCCCTGCTGCTCCTCCGGGAACGGCTGGGACGGGACCCCCGGCATCGTGTTGCTGATGGCGGCCACAGAAGAATCTGATACCTCCAGGCCCAGCAACCCCATATACCTGCACATCAGTCGTGGAAGGTGTCAGACCAGGATAGGATGCAATGCTGCAGCTATCGGGCCTGGCAGTTTCTTCCAGGGCTTGCAGCCACTCTACGCTGGCACCTGCTTCACCAACCTCAAGGCTACTTGGCTCTCACGGCCACATGGCAAGAGCACAACCCCCTAAGAGACAGCAGTGCTGAGCTTAAGCGGCTGGAAACCTGAACCCATGCAGAAGGTCAAGAGGAAGAGTTACAGTGTCTCTTTGGCTGAGCCCAGTGCCCCTGGACCGCCGAGATGGTGGCGCGGTTCCTGTGCTCCCTGACAAGAGGGCTGACGGAATAGTCAGCCAGGGTCGAGATACACACTCTGCGGCCACCATGTAGCCCCGTGCAGGATTTTGAGCGCCCCTTTGGCCCTTCAGGCAGCCCAGCCTGCACCTCCTGCCACCCACCGCTCGATGTGCTTGAGCAGCCCAGTCCGCAGGAGCACCACACTCTCGCCGGGCGCGGGGAACAGCAGCGGGCATTGTGCATCAATAGCGTAGCGCAGGAAGGCAGGGCGGGGCAGCAGGTCTGCCCCCGTCAGCAGCTGCTGCTGGAGGGAGGCAAGGAGGAGGGGGGCCTCTCGAATGTCTGCCATGTTGCCGACGTTCCTGCCAGGAAAGGGAGCAGAAGCAAAAAGCATGGTGAGGTGATGGCAGTGAGATTTGGTACACCACAGCACCAACAGCAGCAACTGGAGATGTGATATGTGGAATCCTGAGTCCAAGCCTAGCTCTCCCAGACGGCAGCGATAGTGGGCAGTGTTCCCCACACCACACAGCCCTCGAGGCAACCCAATGCCAGAGCGGCCGCCGCCCCAACCTGAGTTCCTACCAACACCCTGTGCGGTGGTGTGTAGCATTACCCCCTCCCTCCACCCATGCCCCAGCCACGGTCGTTCGCCATCATCACATTCTATCCTTTGCCCTACCTTCGCCAGGGCCCCTGCCACACATCCCTCCACTCCTCAGATAGGCAGCCCCCCTCCTGGGACAGCAGCCGCTCTACCTCCAGCAGCACCAGGGCCACCTCCCGGGCCGCGGGGGAGCCCGAGAGTGCTTCACAAATAGCCAGGTGCTCCCTCAGAAGCTGGCTGTCCTGCACACACACAAGCAGCAGCGAGAACAGCGTGGGTGACATGGTGACATGCAGCAGCACCACTTGGGGAACTGGGGGTCGCCTGCAGAGGCTGTCCACCCAGCGTACTGCGAGGCATACCAGCGGCAAGCCTGGGATAGTTTTTTGGTTGCAAAGCCCAACTGACACTGGGGGAGCCCGCCGACGTTCCACAGGTGGCTGCCGCTCCCTTCCCTGGCTGGCTCATTCTGTGCCACCACCCGACCAACTCAGCTGCCTCTCCTACTTGTCAAGTGTACTCTCGCAGAGGAAAGCCACAACTGACTGTGTCACCTCGCATTCTAAAGACTTCCGGCGCCCCCGTCACCTTCACCTCGTATTCTAGAGTCAGTACGTCCTGTGCCCGCCCCCGCCCCGCCCCGCTCACCCCGACCCCCAGCGGCAGCCCCCCCAGCAGCGCTTCACACAGAGCTTACAGGCCGGGCCCCTCTCGCCATCGTCCAGTGTGGGAAGAAGCAGCCTACGTTTTTCGGCCCGGACCCGCTCACCTTGAACCACAGCGGCAGCGCGCCCAGCAGGGCTTCCACGCATGCCCGCACCCTGGCCTCGGCCGGCCCCGGCCCCGCCCCGGCCCCCTGCCCGTCCCACTCGCCCCGCAGCAGCGGCACCGCCACGCTCTTGTAGCCGTCGGCGCGCTGGGAGGCCAGCTCTGCCAGGGTGGCTAGCTTGCCTGCATGTGTGTGGCGCCACGTGTGTGGCCAAGTGAGGGACGCTCCCATGAGGTTGGGGGCCACCGAGGCGCCAGAAGGACGGGGGTGATTGCATCATGGGGTAGGGAGGGGCCATGAGGGGACGGTCATGCAGGGTGACTAACCCCGCATCGCTTCAGGGCTTGGCAAACAGGAGCTCACACCCCGCCAGCTACCCACAAGAGCACCTAGCTCTTACACGTCCATCCTACCCATTCCACCCCTGCCGAAACCGGGTGTGGGGAGAACCAGAACTGGTATAGGCAGGCCAGCATCGCCAGGGAAATCCCATCGCTTGTACCTGGCCTGCTGGCATTCTCGCTGGCAGGCGGGATGCCGCGCAGCGCACGCAGAAGGCCCGCCTCCGACACGATCGCCCCGCGCTCCAGCCAGCGCATGAGGCGCTGGAGGGACTCCCCTGAAGCAGGCATCAGGTGCAGGAGCATCAGATCAGAGCGTCACTCATGGTCTGCACGCTTTGGTATCAGCCAGCCTCTGGTGTCCTAGTGCGTCACCTCCCAGACGTGGGCGCTGTTACCTCCAGCCCTGCTCAGCACAGGCTGCACCAAATGGTTGGAAGCTAAATGCCATAGGCATCCTCCATCACAGTGCCAACTCTATACCAGCATGCTCCTTGCCATCGTCCCTACCAACCACCAGCATACGGCAACCCTCACTACGCCAAAGCATCCTATTCTAACCCACCTTTGCTCCAGCCCACTTTCCTTCCACCACCCCAAGGCTGCGTAAGCAGCCTGGCCTGCCGGCAGGATTGCCTAGTACTGTACTGCCGTGCTTCCCTGCCACGCCCCACAGCTGCCGGCTCCTGGTCCCCTCCAAAAGCTGCTTCATTATGCCATGCAACACTTGGGCGGCCCACCAAGCACCAACCAACCCTAGTCGCTCTCACCCTCGTACCAGCCCCACAGCTGGCCCCCCTGGTCCTCCACAAAGATGCGGAAGCAGCCCGCCTGCCGGCCAAATGTCCAATACACCCTGCCGCGGGTGTCCAGCCCCACCGCCCTCCTCATGCCCAGCCGCTGCGCCTCAAGCCATGCCAGCCACCCCTCCTGGCCTGTCTTCGGGGCAACTGCAGCAGCGGTTGACCCAGTGTGGGTTGTGTGAGGAGGAGGTGGTCATGCTTCAATACCTCCGTTAGCAAGCTGCCTCACGCCTGGCTGCCAAGCCTGTAGCCAGCCTGGGCCTAGCCAGTGAGCCAGCCAGCCCTGCTGGCCGGCCCTGCATGATGAGGGACTCACAAGTGACAAGTGACTAGTGAGGCACCATGGAGACATGACCATGTGGGTGCACCACGCTTGGAAAACTCACAGCGGCTTTGGTGTGTGCCCCAAGAGGGCTGCTAACAATGAGTCATGGGCACCGCTTGCCGAGAAACCTGTAAAACACAGACCTGTGCCAGCATCCTCAGCATGCGCGCCACCAGCCACGCCGGCGCCAGCGCCGCTGGCGGTGGAAGCCGCAGGCGCCGCCAGGGCGCCAGCTGTCGCCGCGTGAGAAGGGAGTGTGGCCGTGGCGGCATCCTCCTCATCTGACTGCTCGTCCCCCGGGCCGCCATCCCGCCGCCGCCTGCAACTTGCAGGCCAAGTGCGGCAAGCTATGGTAAGAGGGGCATCCCTTTGCCGTGGCAGGCTAGGGATAGACCATGACTAGATTGGGGTGCCTATGTTGGGCAACAGCGTGGCGGGGCAGAGCCATGTTGTGGTAGCTGTGCAAGGAGGAAAACTCCCAGGCACCGGCTACAGCAGCGCCACAGGTCATGGAGAAGCAGGCAGCAGTACAGTCGTGTCCAACTGCTAGGCACACAGCAATATAGAGGAATGCATGTCGGGCGCAAAGTGATAGCGATGCGTTCTCAACAATTGCCAGCAATTGAGATGCAGCCAAAGGCAGGCATACAGTACAC
Source organism: Parachlorella kessleri (assembly GCA_001598975.1). NCBI lineage: Eukaryota > Viridiplantae > Chlorophyta > Trebouxiophyceae > Chlorellales > Chlorellaceae > Parachlorella > Parachlorella kessleri. The sequence continues at coordinate 11,582 of BBXU01002112.1, forward strand.
GCGCGGTCAGGGGCGCATGCAGCCCAGGGCACCGCACCTTAGGTGACTGCAACGTTAAGGGAGCCACGATCTCTTAACTACATAGTCAATCAGTGTTACACACACATTTTGTTTACACACCAACAAGACTGAAAAAAGTCCCACATGCATGATGCCATCACCTGAGAAATGCCAGCTGGTCCACCCTCCTGGCTGCTTCCACCTGGAAGGCCTCGTTTGCCAACACCAAGTGCACCAGCCCGCTCAGCAGCTGCAGGCCAGGAAAGAAACTCCCATGAGGAACACAGGCTCTCAAGCGCTACGCATTTGTCATGCAAGGCGATGAGTTTACATACCGACAGGGCTGCAGAGCATGGATGCAGGGCTGCAAATCCCAGAGAGCGTTGACAGACAAGGACACAGCGTCCCTAGAACCCGGGACGCAGTAAGCTCCGTTTCCAGGCCAAGCAACATCCAGCTGTGCAAGCTGCCTGGGCCTTGGGAGACTGACGCCTTCTGCGCAGCTGAGAAGCTCACCTGCAGTCGGTCCTCTGGCCTGAGGTCTAAGTAGTCCCCATAGCCCAGCTTGACAGCAGCCGCTCTAGCCTCTGGGCCGGCCTCCTGGGAAGCCCAGATGGCGTTGCACACCCGCTCCGGCCAGGACAGGGGGTTCTGCAGCGGCAGTGGGGGGAGGGCAAACCGAGATGGAGGATGTCCCTTGGTATGTATATATCGAGGGCACAGTTAAAACGACACAGGAGCCTGAGACTGCATGCAATGGACTTGAGGAGCAGTAGGGGGTCCAGGGGCACTGCTGGCGTAGAGCACCTAGTCGCCAAGCAAGAACTGCAAGCAGGCGATGAGGGCGGCCCCGGAAAGCACTTAAGCCAAAGGGGGAGCAGTTGAGGTGATCCAGAATAACAAACGAGGGGGGCTGAAGGTTTGCTGCTGCATCGCCCACACCCAAGACCACCATGGATCTAGTAAGAGTACAAGTAAGTGTTCTGCTCTGGGGGACTGGGACTGGCCAGCGCCTATGTTGGGGCAGATACTTGAGAAGATATTTGGCTCCTGTGGAGCCCTAGCAGCAACTAAAGGGTTTTGGTAAAAATCAGCAAGCTGGTAGCAGCATGTTCAGGTCGCGGAACGCTGTTAGACTAGACTAGGCTAGCTGGCAGCAGTAATATCACCTAGCGCCTACCTTGGCCTCAGCAAACCACACTTGGCATTTTGGGGGTCCAAAGGACCGCAGCAGCAAGACTTAACCGGGCTTGATAAACACAGCAAAACGACAGCACAAAGAGGATGTGATCCCTACCTCGGCCTCAGCAGACTGCAGCTTGGCGTTCTTGGGCTGGCCTGGGCCCCCAGCAGCCGCGCCTGCCTCCAGCCTGCCCTCCGCGCCTCGAAGCAGGGCACAGAACAGGTCCCGCAGCAGCAGGGAGGACGGCGCAAAGTCGCGGTCGAAGGGGGTGAGGCGGGAGGCGGCATGGGGCGACAGGCCATACTTGGTTTGGAGCAGCTCTGCAATAGCGAGGGATTTGTGGATGTGTGGGGTGTGGATGTGTGTGTCTGCCAGTGTGTAGGAGTGTGTGGGGTGGGGTGTGTGTGTGTTGGGGCCAGGGGGAGCAGGCGGGGACAGAGAGCGGGCCACAAGAGGCGCATGGGCCAGCTGGGCAATGCATCATGTGTAGACACAGTTGCTGTTATGGTGGCGGAGGGGGAGCCGGCTGTGTGACAGCAATATGCGGGCGGGGTTACAGCAAGCCCGTAGGGGATGATGGGAAGGGGGCTGCTACATGCTGCGCATGTACCGCAGTTTCAGCCATGGCCATACGTATCAGGGGGAACCCGATTCCTCAGGACCCTATACTGCACTGCAGCGGATCCACCATCTCCCCCGGGTGGCTGCAACCTGTACCGCTCCCATACACTGCCCTTGACCCCACCCCCGCCACCACCCACCCCCTTGCCACCCGCCCGTCCACCCACCTGCATGCACAGCCTGTGCTGCCTGCAGTGCGTCCAACTGCTTCCCGCCCAGCTTGAACTTGATCTTCCTCCCGCCGCCAGCCTGGCCATCCCCGCCGCCGCCAGGCCCAGCCCCCTGGCTCCCTGCAGGCCCGCCCCCTCCTCCTCCTGCAACCCCCGAGGACGTTGCTCCACCGCCACCACGCGCCACTGCACCGGCCTCTGTGCTTATCCAATACAAGCCTCCCTCCTCCTCCCCCTCCTCCTCCTGCTGCAGCTGCTGCCGCAGGTGGAGGGAGGGCATGGTTTGCCGGCGAGGGCGGCGGGTGGGCTGGGGGTAGTCAAAGTCTGGGTGGGCGTGGGTGGGGCGGCCCCGGAAGCCCTGCTGGGGAGTGTCGCCCTGCACCCATCAAAATGAAGGTCAGACTAGGTATTTGAGGGTCAATACCACGAAAGCAGAATGGTCTGGGAGAGAGCGGCCGGGCAGCCCCAGTGATTGGTGTACCTCTGCAGTACGGGACGGGTATGAGCATTATTTAGCAGGTGGGGAGAAGGGAGCAGAGTTTAAGCCTGGACCGACGCATGCAGTCCTGACCCGGGCCCCGG
>BBXU01002113.1:0-27713 GCA_001598975.1 Parachlorella kessleri
GGGGGGGAGTCCGTCTATCTGCCAAAGAGGGACTAAGCGCACCTAGACCTACAGCAGTAATGAGAGCTTTGCCCTTGCATACCTGCCAAGGCCCTCAGTTCTGGACTATATCATGTTGGTTCGTACACACGGCACCTCGCGCAAATGCCACCCATAATACCAGGTCGCGCGAAAAACAGGGCGCTCATGCCAGCCCTACCTCTTGCACTGCCCGCTGCCTGCGTGTCTTGATGGTAGGGTCTGTGACAACATTCTGTGGAACGCGCTGATAGCCCCGCCCCCTGCCCCTGCCGCGCCCCCGCCCCCTACCGCGGCCCCTGCCACGCCCCCTCCCCCGCCCCCTGCCGCGCCCTCGCTGCTGCCTCACATAACCGCCCTCATCATCCAAGTTAGAGCCATACTCGGCGGCTGCATGGTTTCCCCCTGCTCCGTTTGCTAGTTCCTCCCCAGAACGCTGGCTGCCCGCAAGGCTCTCCCCGCCCTGCTGCCAGCTCGCGCCACGCCTGCTGTGCTGTCCCTGCTGCGCCGCCTTGTGGGGAGACTGCACTTCCCCATCCTCCCCCAGAAACCCCTCCTCCTCCTCTGGCTGGGGGGTATAGTCCTCGTCATCACTGCCTGGCCCCTCCTCTTCCGGGGCCCCCTCCCCACTATCCTCCTCCACCTCCTCGTCATATTCGCCCCCCTGCTCCCCTTCAAGGCTATATGGGGCCACCTGGCTGCCCCCCCTGCTGACGCCAGTGCCATGCTCACCCTCACCCACTGACATGCCCTGGGAAGCATCACCCTGAGTGAACTCCCGGGCCCCTACAAGGCCTTGCGAAGCTGGGCTGGGGCTCTGTTTAAGCTGCTGCCCCTGCCCACCATCCCCATCCCCATCCCCCTGCGGCTGGAGCTGCCCCTGCCCCACCCCTGGCCCTTCCTCCAACCCTGCATCCCCTTCGGAGGCCTGCCCCTCTTGCAGGCCCCCGCCAAGGGCAGCCAAGGCATCCAAAGCTGACTGATCCTCCTCTAGAAGCTCCTCAGACGCCTCTGTGTGGTCTGCCTGCTGCGACACGGCCTGCTGGCCCTCGCTCTGGTGGCTACCCCCGCCACCTGGCTCCTGCTGCCGCTCCCCCGCCTGCTGCCGCTGCTGGTCCTGATCACCCCCCGGTGACCCAGCCGTCTCTGGCTCTTGTTTGACTGCGGCAAGGGCACCCGCCTGAGTGAGGTCCCTATTGTCGGGGTGCATCTCAGACCCACCCTCCCCCTGGCTTGCAGCGGCATGCTGCTGCCCGGCAGGTGAAGAGAGCACTTGTAGTGCATCAGGAGCCGCCGCTGCTGCTGCTGCTGCTCCTGGGAGAGCGTCCATACCTGCGCAGGTTGCAAACAAGGTCAGTGTGGGCGCATGAGCCTCGCCTGAGCCTTCCACCGACCTGAAACTTCCCACTTAAGTTGCTGCTACAAGTAGCAACAGTAGTAGAATCCTTCCGAGGTATAAGACGTTGACTACAAAGTGAACAGGAGGGCCTCGCCCTCAGGAGCGCAGCTTTGTGTGTAGCAAGCACCTGCCTCGGCCTTGCAGCTGCAGCCCCGTGATGGTATTGCAAGCATTTCAGGGTCACACTCTGCTCCTGGCCAGAAGCGCGCATGCACCAGGAACACACTTAAGTACAGCAGGAGTACCTGTACAACACTACATACGTACAGAGTCCTGTACATACATGAGTACAGTAGAGTTCCCAAACACACGGTGTATCCCAGCCCACCTGCTGGGGCCCCCTCCAGCTTGATTCGCAGCCGCTTGTGCTGCATGGCCACCTGCTGCGCTTTGAGTTTAGGGCCAGGGTCAATGGCGGCTTCCAGCGCCGCCAACGAAAATGGCGGCAGTTGCAGCACATCGGCGAAAGCCTGCGGCCAGGGATTGCAGGCAGGAATGACACGGATGAAGCCCAAGCTTACTTGTTGGCAGCAACGCGGCTGCACCTCTCTCCATGCCACCCGACCCCAAGCCTTTCTACCTGCAGCGAGGGCACGATGCCTGACGACAAGCCCACAACAAACGGCTCCCGAGCAATGTCACCAGCTGACATAGTCGCTTCGCCCTGTAACCCCACGACTTCACGTCCAAATACAAAACGCCCCCACCAGCAGCAGGCCTGCCAGAAGGCCTCCCACCAGCAAGCCAGTAAGCTTCTGCCCGCCTGACCCACCCCTGACCACAACCACCCACAGCTACACCCCCGCCACTGTCACTACCGTCTGACCTGCGTGAACTCCCACACCATCAGCAGGTCGGCCACGCAGCTCTGTGGCAGGCGGAAGTCGCGGCAGGGCTCCGGCGGGGGCCCCCTCACTTGGTTGGCTGCCTGCTCCTGCTCCGCCCGGGCGGCCGCGGCTGCAGGGGGAAAGCGCAGGCAGGGTGGTGGTGCAGGCATGGCATTTGTGCATGAGGCCCACTCGGTGCAGCCTGGGTCTTTGTTGCCACTGGCTGGAATAGCATGCTAGCCGCCCAGGGGGTGATAAGAACAAGAAGAAGATGACTCAGCAGGAAGCAGGGGCAGGGCTCGCACCCATGCAAGCTGGTTGAGGACAGGAAGAGGCCAAATATGAAAGCCACAGACTGGTCCATGTAACCCTGGAGGTCGGGTCCAGCAAAACCATGCAAAAGAGCATCATAGGTCCATACCTTTCCGCCGGGCCTCTTCCTCCGCTGCCCTGCGCTTGGCGAGCTTGAGCCGTTGCCAGGCCTGCAGGAATGCTTACACTATTTAGCAGCAAAGTAAACCTCTCTGAGTGATGTCATCCCGAGCTCATGCACTGTCCATCCGTCAACCAGTCCATGGAAGGCATGCCAACGGCAGCGGGGCATAGCGCAGTTGCTGCAGCACTTCGGCAGAGGGACACCCATTCTGACGAATAGCTCCTTTCCGTCCCTGCCTCATCTGACAGTGGCTCAAATCCCAGGTCCTAATGCGCCAAGCATGCACAAACTCATGAACAAAGGATGACACCACTCACTCTTCTTCGAGCCCTGGAGCCCCCATAGCCCTCCTCATCATCATCGTCATCGTCATCACCGCTATCCTCCACTTTCTCCACCTCTTCATCTGAATCAAGGACCAGAAAGAACAGTTCCTGTCCTGGAGAACCAGCCAGGGAGATTACAGAGGGATGACGAAGAGTCAGGCCCGCACCTCATGCCCTCAAGCATCCACCAAGCCCCCTTAACAAAGCCCTCCCACGGCCCCCCGCCTGGTCCAGGGTACGACAAAGTATAACTCACCTTAGCAGAGCACAGAGAGTCTAGGCATGTCTGCCTCAACACCCACTAGTAAGGACACACTTGCTCATGCCGCCGCAGCCCCAGCCAGGCCCTGCCATGTTTGACACGATGCCCAGTGCGCTAGGGTTTCCCATGCCACCAGCCCGTGTGCCAGATACAAGCTGGTGATGACTCACCAGAGCTTGCTGCCACGTCAGCCCCTGCCACCTCAGCCAGGCCCAGGAGGTCGTCCTCCTCCTCCTCCTCCTCCTCGCTGTGAGGAAATCCCTCAGGCTCCAGCGGCTGCAGCTGCTCCTCCGGCCCCCATGCCATCTCCACGTCAGCCTCCTCTTCGCTCTGTTCCCCCTCCCCATCTTCCTCAGCGTCATCCACCTCCGCTGCTGCCCTGCGCCCGCCCCGCCGGCGGCCCCTGCCCGCCGCTACGCGCTGTGCTGTGGCGCGCTGGCCTGCCGAGGCTGCCGGCTGTGTGATAGGGGTGGCCTTAGCGGCACTGACACCACCTGGGGCGAAGCGTACTCGCCCCAAGGGGGGCTGCAGCCAGGAATATTATGTTACTTAACTCGCACGTGTGTGGGGCACTCCCCAGGGAGCAAGACCTCGTGGCTTTTGCATGCGTCCGCCGGCTGTGCCGCTGATCAGGTTGTGTGATGCAACAGAGCCAGTTCGGCGCCCTCCAACATGGTCGAGAGTCAACCGCAAACCCTCACGAGCAGTTGTCGAACAGCCACATGCCAATGGTGACACACTGCCCTCACCTTTCGCCCAGTTTTGGCAGCTTGAGTGCTGCCAGGGGTCGCGCCAAACCGGCTGCCTGCATCATCTTCAGGGCGGAGTCACACTCTGAATGGATCTTGGAGTTGCAGCAAGTCCAGCAAACATGGCGGTAGCTTGCCACAATAGCTGCATCACTCCAAATGCAGACTCCAAAGGGCATTGTCCAGCCACCCGAGACCATGCACACTGGTGTTTTCAACATACCCAGCAAGGCAACTGCGTCTGACTGACCCACCTGTTATCACCCTCCGCCTCTTGGCTGCTCCCCCCACAACAGACCCTGGGGTGCCCTGGTCTGCACCCCCTGGGGCGGCAGCCTTGCGCTTGAGGCCCCCTCCAGCCGCCGCCCTCCCAGACAGCAGCTCCCTCGCACTCACGCGCCGGGCCGCTGCCGCGCGGCTGCTCTTGCGCCCGTGCTTGAGCTGCACACAAGGCACAGCATCCCGTGGCTCAATTCGTTATGGTCATGTGTACAGCCAGCGGTGGTATGAACGTCCTCACTGCAACTAGGAACTAGGCATGGGTCCAGGGCAAGCCACGGTGGCCGGTTCACATTGCCTGCTTTGCATGCACGCTGTGGCTCCAAAGCTGACATTGAGGCTCATCGTTGAGGCACAGAGCTAGGCCTTTTTTACCCCTCCGGCATGCCATGAAGGCCACACATCTTACTACCGCGCACCTCCAGAAGTGCCTCCACTTGCGCCTCAGCGAAGTGACGCGCCTCCTCCCCTGCTCCCGCTGCGGCTGCTGGCTTGTCTACTCCCGCATCGCCCTCCCGCGCCGGTGCACTAGCCAACGCTTCCTCTGTACCCTCTGCCTTAGGCTGCTGCTGCTGCTGCTCCGCTGCTCCATCAACCGTTTGTTCAAGGGAGCTGGCTGTCGCGGCCGCTGCCACCAGCGCTGCAGGGTCCTGCCTGGCTGCCGCTGCATCCAGCTGCCGGGCTGCTGCGCGGGCCAGCAGGACCCAGCCAAGCGTGGCAGCGTACACTGCTGCATAAGGGCGGCTGGGGCGCAGGAGCTTATACCAGGCGTGCTGGCTCACAACCCAAATACAGGGAGATTCCCCATAATCCACAACCCACGTGGTTATGGCAGCACTTATGCGGTAGTCCACCCCTTGCCCCTCCGCCTCCAGCTTGGCGTCAGTGCCTGCCAGGTCAGCTCCCTCGTCCTCAGCAGCTGCAGCAGCAGCTGCAGCGGTCTGCCGGCGCTTGCGGCCGCTGCTGCGGCTTGGCTGTTGCCCAGTAGGACTACTCGCATCACCAGCACCCCCTCCATTGTCCAACTTCTGTGCTAGCACCGGTCCGTCATCAGCATTTCGCTCTGCAGCTGGAGCCGCTACCCCTGCTGCGCCTGCTGTCTGCTGTGCTGGAGGGCCATACTCAGGGCGGTAGAGCCTCCCCTGAATCACCAGCTGCTCTGAGCCAGACAAAGCGCCTTGGCTTAGTAGCTCTAGCCCTACTAGCTCCCCGGGCCGGGACGCGAGGCTGACTGAGAAGTCATTTAGGAGACGTAGCGGCAGCTCCACACCGGCTGCACAGGCAGTAAACAGTAGGTTTTATGATTTCCTGTGACAGGGTGCTGGGCGAGGGTCAGTGCTGTAGCCTGGTACAGCTTGTTTCCTACCCTGAGCGCACAGATTTGCTGGTTGTAGAGCCCCTCGCCAAGGCTGCTGTGCACTACCCACCAGGTGCACCCCCTGACGAGCGTGCTACAGGTGGCCACCCTGCTTGCCATTGTGCGCGTGGCCTGCGCACGCTCACCCACCAAACAAGGGTACAGAGCCCTGAGCCTGCCCGGGCTATCTTGTTGGCGGCAACACACCAAAGCGGGGCCCTGGCCACAGGTGGAGGCAGCAGGCCGGGACCAATCTGATGGGCATGGAGGGCTACAGGGTAGCATGGAGCTCACCTTGCACCAGCTCATAGCCAGCAGCTATCTCAGCAGGGTCGCTGGGGCCGTCAGTGTCCGGCTTGGCTACCGCCAGCGGCTGGTCACGCTGCTCATCGCTCCCTTGAGGCAGGGAAAGCCCTGCTGCCTCCCACTGCTTCCGCAGAACCTTCTTGGCCCGCTCGCAGCACTGGAGAACGTCGTCGTTGCCCTTGTTATAAGTTTCGCAGTTGTCCCACACAAGCTGGATGCCCCTCAACACATCCTGGGCACTGCTGAACTTGGTTCCAGGCTTGCCTTTTACGCTGGCCTCTACTTCTTTGAGGCAGGTGCCAAGGTCATAGGGCCGCTTGATACGGTCAAAATAGTCCTGCACGGCAGATGATCAGGGCATGCGTGGCCATGACAGTCAAGATACAGGGTGCCGTAGGGATTGTCTGCCAGGCAACGTTCACAGGGCAGCTGCTGGGCTTTGCTAACCGGAAGACCGAAAGCAACGGGGTCCACGGGTCTCCCAAAAAGCCCATTTACAACATCGTCCTTCAAAGTTTCTTGGAGAGCTTGCTTAGCCTTCACCAAGCTGTCAGCCATTGGCTAAGATACAGGCATCGTGGGCTCTTTTCGTTTTGTTGCAAGGCAAAATGGAGGATGTAAGGCTGTCGATCTGGGGCTTGTGTGTCATGCAGGGGTTTTCGGCAGGGGGCGTGTGAATTCAAGCCACAGGGGTCTCCAGCCCGAGGCGCAAGTGAGTGCTTCTTCCAGTCATATGCAGTCCCGTAAGTTGCTCCGAAAAGCATTTCCAAAAAGCCTCAAAAGTTGTAGGACCTCCTTATCTTGACAACCAGCGCGCCACACGGTTGGCAACCTTGGACTGGGCTTCCGCGCCTAGGGTGTATAAAATGGGCGACGTTGGCAAGAAGCGGGCCCCAAGTAAGAAGAATGTGGCTCACGACGAGTATTTTACACCAGAGCCAGACACCACCTTTTATCTGAGCGAAAAGTCACGTTGGAAATCGGACTTCCTAAAAGAGGAGGCTCAACGACGAACGGAGGAGAAGCGCAGGAAGGAGGTGGGTGCAGCCTGGGGACTTGGCAGCCTCAAACCTCGGCGGGGCGCTTGGGACTGCAAGCACTTCGCTGTTCCGGCTTTCTAAGGACGAAAAAAGGGCCTGTCCGCAAACCCTGCAGGAGGCACTCTGTAAAAAGCGGGCTGAGCTGGGGCGCAGGGAGGCAGAGAAGCAGCAGCGCGAGGACGAGCACTTCCGGGAAGAGCAGCAGAAAGTTACGTATCTGCAGCAAAGTGGAGCCAGGGGACGGTCCAACAAGAGCACCGCAGCCTTTGACATTGTCACACTAAAGTGCTGTCCCACGCCAGAGGGCAAACAGCTTCAACAACAGGTGGATTGCAACGGCTACTGTGCGGGGCAACTTTTGAACTTGTGGGACGACTTTGAGCAGCACCTCTGCCTAAAGCTCATCCTGGTAAAACCGGGGCTGATAGCGCGCCTGCGCTGTTCTCTAAGGGTTGTTGCAAAGTACCGCTCGGCTTTTCTAGCTCTGAAGAACCAGATAGAGGGTCGTCAGCTAGGTGGAACACTGGATAGTTGGGCATGGCCACTGGCAAAGCCAACCCCTAATATTCTTCAGCCACGCTTACCCTGCATGGCATGGGAATCTGAGCACAAGGTCGCCGTGATCTGGCTTGCAGGACGACTTGCGACAGAAGAAGGCCCAGCAGCGTTCGCAGCGGCTCTGGGAGCTTAATAACACTCCCACGCACAACATCATCACTGGGGGACCGCCACAGGCCTTCCCTACTGTCAGACCTCCCGCATAGCCAACAGAGTTTGCTAAGAGCTGGACTCTTTGGTCCAGCTATTGGAGCAGCAGCGGGTTTACGCTACAAATTAGGCTAAACAATCGGAATGCTAAGATATGTCGGGGAGGCTGACAGGGGCCGGTGTCCTGCAGCCTCGGATAGTCTGAGTGCAGGCAAAAGAGCTTGCTTGCAAACATCCTGCATTGATGCCTCTCATGTGTCTGAAGTCGCCGGTGGTAACCACCAACCTGTAAACGATAGCAAAGTCGCAAAAGCAGACGAGCCGTCAGGCTGTACTAGTACGCAGGTTTGTAACTTAGTCACCTACTGAGCAAATGTCTCCATTCCAGTGTAGTACAGCAGCGCTAGGATGGCATGCCATCCTAGCCATGGCAGTGCATGCCAGTGACCCCTGCAAATGATCCGAGGCTGAGGATTTGTTTGGTACAACACTCCCCTCCTGGAAGCAGACGGAGCGTTGGCGGCAGAGGAGACCAAGTGTTGCTAGCATGTGGCTCAGATGCCAGGGCTGTGAGAGCAGTTCTGCTGCTGGGACGAGTGGTGTTAGGGAGTGTGATCATAGCACTTGCTGCCAATGCAGTAGCACAAAGCCCACGCCTGGGTGTGTCCAAGGCTTCCAAGGATTCCACTGCATCATGTGCTAGGGGATCCTATGGACTTCTTGGGCGCTACCTTGCTGGAAAGACAACCAGATTGCTTTATATCTAGGTGAGCGTACGAGGGTGGCCACAGCCGCTCGTTTGCTTAGTGACTCAAGTTACTTTTCGGCCCCGTCTCAGCAGCTTTCGCAGCAAGCGGCTCGACCATGGCCCCCCGGCAGCGGCTGTTGCCGCTGCTGGCATATCTGCTTCTTGTAGCGGGTGTCTGCGGTTCCGAGCGCCCTAGCGGAGCATGGTCTGAGGTGGTGCGCATCTTCAGCACCAGGCCCCCGCCCGGCAAGGCCTGTGCCCCTACCTCCTCGATCCCCATTGCCGGACATAACCTGACTGCGGAGGAACGCAGCATGCTCCAGTACCTGTGCTGGCCAGAGGATCCTGCTGAGGCTGAGCGGCAGCTACAGCTGGGCACTCGCCGTGGCGTTCCACCCGGCGTGACCTGCAAGACTGTCACATGGTTAGTCAGATGTTGCTCTACCCTAAACCGTGTGTGCAAGCCGAGCCTGAGCGTTGTATGCCCAGGCAGGCTGGTGCCAGCCTGTGAACTGCTTATATTCTCGTGCTGTCCTGCCTGCACTGCTGGGTTACCGGTGCAGCAGAGGAGTAGCCACAGCAGCTAAGAAGACAAAATGTTTCAGGTGTGCTGCTACCAGGTGCGATGGAGACGTGTGCACGGAGGTGTGCGAGGCAGGCAGCGTAGTGCTGGAGCCCTGGCTAACGGCCGCGGCGCGGCTGCAGGCGCGCCTGTCGCGACAGCTGCCCTTCTGCTTTGCAACGGTGCTGGGCACACACAACTCGGGGATCAGCCTGGCAGATGGCTACGGCAACCTGGACCCCTACTTCCAGCAGGTGCGCGGCTGAGGGAATGCCCGTCTTGTAACAAATGGAGGTGGTGAGGGGCTGGTTTGGCCCTAGTGGATGCATTAGTGGATGCACAAGCAGTGCACAAGAAGCGCGGAGGATGATGTGAGAGGGCAGAGCAGGCGTTGGGTAGCTAGGGTGGCTTAGGTCAGGCAACTGGGTGAGCATCCTCCTAGCCCTCTGTGCAGAGATGCATGCTAACCCCTGCGTAGGTATTCCGCGCCACATTTATTGCAGCAAGGTGCGGTCACTGTCATGTCTCCTTCATGCCTGCAGTATTTCAAGTACGTCAAGTGGGCAGTCTCAGACTTCTCCGACGCCCCCCTCCGCACCAATGACCAGTGGCTCAGCCTGACTGACCAGCTGAACATGGGAGTGCGGGCCCTGGAGCTGGATACCCACTGGGTGGGGGTGAGTCCTGACTGCTGACCGCATTGCTGTTAATGTGGCTGTTTGTGATCTGCATGCGGCGGTCGGTACTATGTGCCCTGGCGCGCTTTTGGCGGGGCATGGGATCGTGGAATGCTTGGTGGTGGTGTGTGGGTGTGGGTGGGTGGGGTGGGTGGGGTGGGGGGGGGGGTATGCCAGCCCATGCACCAGTCTACCTCCCCCCTTCTCGTGAAACACCAACTTGTTCTTTGCAGGGCGCACTTCGCATTGCTCACTGCGGAGGCATCCACATCGATGCACTGAACCAGCTGATCAGGGCAATCAACCTGGTGGCCAAGCTGCTGCATAGGTGGGGTCAGTGGACTTCATGAGGTCTAAGCTGGGTAATGCTGGCCATCAGGGTGTGCTGTGTGTTGTGCACGGTCAACCTGCCGCGACGCTAAGCAAGGGCTGATACCCTCTGACGCTGGTAGCTGTAGCCGCCGGGTTTCAACACAGTAAGTGGGCGGTCTGCTTCTGTGAGATATTGCAACTCCATGTCCTACCAGCCATCGGCACCTCCGCCGGCTCTTGCCTTTGTGTCACACCCAGGACCTGTGCTGCTCTTTTGCCCTGCCCTACTTGCCCACTGTAGGCACTTACGGTGGGATCCTGTACTGCTGGGTAGACTACCTTCCCCAACCCAATGCCACTACTTGACACATGTACCCCACCCGCCCACACATGCAGGCACATCCGCTGGGACACCGAGACGCTGGGGTGCATGCCCTCCCTCAGCTCCATCCCCTCCATGGAGCAGCGCACGCTGGTGGACGCGATGAGCGAGGTCAAGGCCTGGATGGACGAGCCCGGCAACCAGGAGGAGTTTGTGGTGCTGTTCTTTGACGACCAGCCAGACCTGACCTCCTGGGTGAGTGGGTGTAAGGTGGGAGGGGGGAAAGAGGGCCATGGCCTGCAGAAAGCCATCGGTGGCAGTTTCTGAAGGGGTGTGGAAGGAGGGGCGGTGCCTGGGGCGGCCTTAGCCAACGACAAGCCCCAGCTTCAGCCAAATGGTCTTTTGACGAGCCAGTGGCCGGGCGTGCTGCGGCAGGGGTATTGACCTGCGGGCTGCAGCTGTCGTGGAGGCAGGCTTGGGATTTCCTCACAGGCGCCTGTGAGAGGCAACCTGTGCGAGAGATAGGCATGTGTGTATGTAAAATGAAGCGGCCTAGGTCCCAGGCAGTCCTGTGAGGAAGGTGTCCTATTGCTGCAACCTGCGCTTGCGCTGGGCTTCATCGCGGCCCTTATTGTGGCTCCCCTGATGCTGCCCGCCCTGCCGGCTGGCCTCCCAAGGATCACCCCCAGGTTGCACACCAGCCTCTTCACCATCGGCACTCCTTATCACCTGGGCCCACATTGCACTGCAGGGGGTGGTGGAGCACCTGCAGACCGACATCCGCAGCGTGTTCCCGCCTGAAATGATCTTCACCACCAACGACCACGCTGCGCACGAGGCGGCCCACGGCAACGGCTCCTGGCCCTCCGCCGCCACCATGGTGGCAGCCGGCAAGCGCCTGCTCCTGGTCAGCCGTGCCGACTATGGGGACCCCATGCGGCCGCTGGTGTTCAGCAGGTGGGGGGAGGGGCGTACTGGAGGGCCGGCTCGAGTGCATGGTTGAAAGGGGTGGGGCATGCGTTGCAGAGAGACGGAAAAAGGGGAGTTGTGCCTATCGGTTGTTCAAGTCTGGCAGGGGTATTACCGGGCAGCGGGCGGAGGGGAGAGAGGCCAGCTGAGTGGGGTGCTAAACGGGCTGAAAGACGATATTGCGACCAGACGTGGCACTGGTATGGTCATCAGGACAGGGGTCATACTACATCAGGGGCGTATCCTGGTCCATCCCCCTCTCCAGGCGCGTATTTTGTTGGTTTCTTTTCCATGCAGGAGCGCCACCGTCTGCGGCTGGACTGAGCCCAACTTGTCTGCAGTGGAGGGGTTGCCCACATGTATCGTTCATGGGCCTCTGCCGCCGTCCAGCGCCATGGGAGCCGGCAAGATGGCAAGCAGCGCTGCTGGCAGTGGCCTTGCTGCTACCCCGGCAGCAGCGGCAGCGACGAGCAGCGGGGCAGGCAGCAGGCAGGCAGCGGGGGCTGCCAGCGGCAGCGATGGCAGAGCCGGCGAGCCGCTGTTTGATGGCACCCTTTTCAGGGTGGAGACGTGCGAGCTGGAGTACGGGCCCCTCAACTGCGACTTTGTGTTCCGGGGTACCAACGAACCCTACCTGGATGAAGCCACCATGCCCGCGGTACGTTGACCATGTTGTATGCCATGTCTACCTGCACCAGGTGCCGCGCTGGGCTGGCTGGCAATGTTTAGGGATGTTCCTTAACAGGGCATTATGCTGGCATGTAGTCGGTGTCGCAAGGGCCCACTTATGTCTGGGCCAGAGGCGCGCATTTTCATCGCTATAATTGGATAACCGATAGACCATAACTGTTTTCCAGGTATGGTCTAAGCTGGTAGCCTGCTAGGAGGTCACTTCATCCAAAAGCGCAAACTCTGCATGGCCGCACGCCACTCTGGCACCCTTGCCGATAGCTGCCCCCAGACCCTGCCTGCCTTTGGAGTTTGATTGGCTGGCGCTGAACCTGCAGGTGCTGGGCTGCGGGTTGAATGTGCCCTCCCCTGACCTGCTTACTCCCTCCAAGGCTGCTGCTGCTATCTGGACCTGGGCCCCGGGCCACCCCTATGATCCAATCACTAATGAGGGTGCTGAGGTGGGTGGCTTTACTTCCCCTCCGGCAGCAGTTGGTGGCTGAGGCAGTAGTAGGTTTACGAAGCTTCGCTGCTGGACAGGCAGCTGTGTGAGGCATGTCTTTCTTATGCTGCGAGCGAAGCTACCATGCAGGGACTGGTTGTCCTGAGATGACGGCCGCTTCACTGCTGAGTCGGTATGTGTTGCGAATGTCTTACAGGAGTTAGGCCAGCCTTACACCCTTGGCCTTGTGCTTCTTTGCAGGCCAACTGCGCTGTCATGTCAGCCAGCGATGGCAGGTGGCGCGCCGTGCCCTGCGAGCAGGCATTGCCGTCTGCCTGCCGAGCATCCTCAGCACCGCCAGCAGCCGCGGCGAACGGCGGCGATGGCGGCACGGAGGCGGCTGCGGGAGGGATGCCGCACTCGCGGCGGCTCACTGCTGCAAGTGCTGCAGAGGCAGGCGGGGCAGCGCTGCGTTTGGACAGTGAGGGAAGGGAAGGGAGTGCAGCAGGGCCTGCCGGCCTGCCAGGCGATGCTAATGGTCTGCCTTCTCTTAACTGGGTGCTGTCTGCGGCAGATGCCGGCAGGGGTGCCTGCCCCGAGGGCTCGGTGTTTGACATTCCGCGTCACCCGGTGGATAACTTCCGCCTGGCAAGCCTGCTGAAGGAGAGTGGGCACGAGCAAGCATGGCTGCCACTGAGTGGCCCCAACTGGGAGGCACCTGTTGTGGCGCCAGTGGCGGGTAGCACCGCATGACTGAAAGCCTGAGATTTGGTATGAGCGAGGGGGTGTGAGCAGTGGGAGGGCATAAGACCGGTGTGCCAGCATACAAAGCTACTGGAGGGTTTCGTCTGAGCAGTGTGTTTCTTCCATGAGAAACGGCCTGCTTGCCTGCTTAGTGTACCACTATTAGTAGTATTTTTGTATTTTCAGCATCTTGTGGAGCTGCTTTTGCTTGGTCGCGGCCCTGACTTGTAGCTAACCCTCTGATACTTGTTTCCATTTTGTGATGCTTCCTGATTCTCAGATTTTTGGCACTGATATACTCCAATGACTGCCTGTAACACTCATGCTTGGCTTAGCTGCGTACAAGGGCCATGGTGAGAGTAACCATGTAAACTGTCCTGCAGTGAGTGCTGGGGACTTAATCAAGGATGGGCACTTGTCAGAGGTGAGTACATCAGCCCAACTCGGTTAGTGAAGCCAAACCAGGCCAGCTACCTCTCTACCTGACAAGTCCCCTCCTGCTGTTCCATTAGCCCTAGTTGGACTTGTGTTTTGAAGAGACCTACTGAACCGTACCTGAGGCAAGACCCAGAACGCAACTGCACCCCAAATTGCCATTACAATTCCCCTATCCCCTGGCCGCACTGCCCGCCACCATCAGCGAAGCCTGAGTCGTCTGAGGGGGTGGAAGGGAAGCCCAACTCAATAGTAGGGCGCCCCCGCTCGAACGCCCCCGCCAGTAACGACAAACGACCACAAATTCAGGCAAAAAGATGTACTTGCTACATGATCAAGCGAGTAAAATGGGGAGGGAGTAGCCACGGTTTTTGGCGTGTCGCAAAAGATGGCCTGCCCAGGCTCACTTTGGCCCCCTTGTGCACTGGCCTCTCTTTCTTCAGAGTGACAAACAAACTGATCAAGTGCCAACCAACATGAGCGGGCAGCCTACTTCGGTCGGCCCCTACAAAATCATCGAGCTAGTTGGCGAGGGCAGCTTTGGCAAGGTAGGCGCGCCTGCACGTGCCCAGAGGGACATATATGCAACAAGGAAGGCTGTTAAAGCTGAAAAGCGAGCGCACACTGCTGCCTAAGGTGTTCTTACTCTATACTTCAGGTGTGGAAGGCCCGGCGTACTGGCTCGCTGCAGACTGTGGCAGTGAAACTCATCACCAAACATGGCAAGAACGAGAAGGACATCAGGAACCTTAGGCAGGAGATTGACATCTTGCGCAAGCTGCAACATGAGAACATCATCCAGATGCTGGACGCCTTTGAGACGAAGACAGATTTTTGTGTTGTGACGGAGCTTGGCCAAGGTACGAAGGTGTTGAGGTATGAGGAGCTTTGTATGTGGGTGTGCAACTCTGCAGCCGCCTGTTTCCATAAGCACCTGTGCTGTGGTTGTCTTACTTAAATTGCTTTGTCCTTACTCTTTCGTCAAGGTATGCGGGAACGTGAGCAAGCTTTAGGGTGGCCTCTTAGTCTTAGAGCTATGCGAGGACCGCCTGGGAGCAAGCCTAAACATTAATGCTGGCAGCCTGGAGGCCCAAGCTGTTCCAGAGCTCCTTCTTGAACCCCCTCCGCCTTTCTCCCGGCCCTTCTTCAGGAGAGCTGTTTCAAATTTTGGAAGATGACCAATCGCTGCCAGAGGACGTGGTGCGCAGCATCGCACGGCAGCTGGTGCGCGCGCTGCATTACCTCCACACCAACCGCATCATCCACCGCGACATGAAGCCGCAGAACATCCTGGTCTCCGCCAACGGCGCGGTCAAGCTGTGCGACTTTGGCTTCGCGAGGGCTATGTCCTCCAGTACGCTGGTGGTGACCAGCATAAAAGGCACGCCGCTGTATATGGCGCCGGAGCTGGTTCAGGAGCAGCCTTACAACCACACGGTGGGTGCACCGGTGTGCTGTTGCAGTATGTTCGGTGTATACTGCACTGCCATAGGTGGAGCTGGTGCAGGAGTAGCCTGACAACTACACGGTGGGTGCACCGGTGTGCTGTTGCAGTATGTTCGGTGTATACTGCACTGCCATAGGTGGAGCTGGTGCAGGAGTAGCCTGACAACTACACGGTGGGTGCACTGGTGTGCTGTTGCGGTATGTTTGGTGTGGAGGCTGCATCCAGCATTGCACTGCTGTGTGTAAAGCTGGTGCAGGAGCAGTCATGTAAGCATACGACCTGCTGGGCAGGCGGGGGCTGGTTTGGCTTGGCAATCACGGGGCTGCGTGAGAAGCAGGGCCTATGTGCAAGCGCCTCAGCTCCTGTTGGCAGCATTGGTCCTGCACGGCATGCAGGTGTTTCCCTCCTATACTTGATGGCGCTGTTGGGTAGGGCAGCCGCTTTTCATACACCAAGGTCACTACACTCTTTGTAATTCATTGAGGCTCTGGACTGCCTGAGTGCCAGGTGATTGTGCGTTGTGATGCAGGTGGATCTCTGGTCACTGGGGGTGATCTTATACGAGCTGTTTGTGGGGCAGCCGCCCTTCTACACCAACTCTATCTACACCCTGATCAAGCAGATTGTGAGGGACCCTGTGCGCTACCCGGCCACCATGTCAGCAGATTTCCGCTCTTTCCTCCAGGTGCTGCAACAGGAAAACAGGAAGAGCAGACATGGGCACTGGTGGCGCCGGTGCTGGCCGGGCAGACTTGTATCGAGACGAGGTCGAGTCTCTTAAATATGTCCTGTGCAAAGGGTTGTAAAAGGCTGGCGTGCAGGCAACATGCTTGTGTCACCCCTGGCAACGGCATGGGTACTAGCCACTGGGAAAGCTGCATGTAGGGGCTTACCTTCGTTAGCGAACGAGCGGCTGTTCTGCCCATGCAAGACCGCAGGGTCTGTTGGAGAAGCAGCCCAGCCGGCGACTGGACTGGCCAGCCCTGCTAGAGCATCCCTTCGTGCGAGAGGACAGAGAGCAGCAGCAGCAGCAGGAGGCGGACGCCCGGCGGCAGCAGCCACAGGGCGCGGGCAGCGCGGTCATACCACGGCAGCCTAGTGGCGAAGGTAAGCTGGCAAGGGCAGTGCATAGGAACCGGAGAGGCAGCGTGCCGCACGGCAAGCTTGGTGCTCCCAAGGGCTGTGCACTGGTGATGACGAGTGCATGAGAGGGCCATTGGTGCAAGACGTGAGCAGGTGTGATAACGCAGGCCAGCCGAGGCGACCTCTGTAGATACCTTGCAGTGGCCTGTTTCCCGGCAGAGCGAGTAGGTTCCATAGCTTGCTTTTTCCTGCAGCCCCTCGGACTGCTCAGAAGTCCACTACGCCGAACACCCGCGGGGTCACAGGGCCGCCGGCTCAAGCTGCTCGAGCCTACGCCGGGAAGGGTGCCGCCCAGCAGCAGCAGCAGCAGCAGCAGCAGCAGCAGGCGCCGTCGGGGTCTGGGCGACCCAAGTGGTCCACACCACAACCGGCCCGCCCGGGAGCCCAGCAGCAGCAGCCACAGCAGCATGCTGCCACCGAGCAGCGTGTGCGGCGGCCGGGGACGGGGGAGCGTCGCCAGGACACCCCCGGCGTAGGCGGTGCTGCGGGAGCTTCAACCGCTGCAGGGCTGCAGCAGCAGGGCGGCGCGCGTGAGGAGGCAGAAGGCTTGGCGGCAGACCTCTTCGGGGCCAAGGCAGCTGCTCCTTCGCAGGCTATGAACGAGGCTGCAGCAGCAGGCGCAGCTCAGCAGCTGGCGGGTCTTGATTTGGAGATAACCATGGGACCTGCAGGCGGAACAAGCGAAAGCGCTGAGGGCGGAGCCGAGGGCAGAGCCGAGGGCAATCGTCAGGGGGGCGCGGTTGTGCGGCATCACCGGACCCCCAGCATGCCTGTCGTCTCCCCCTTTTCTGCAGCCGCCATGCAGCAGAGCTCCGCTCTGCAGCAGCAGCAGCAGAGCCACGCCCCCCCGCAGCAACAGCCTGCTGGGCAACCCACCAGCAGGCACAGCTGCAGCAAGACAGGGGCCCCAGCAGCAGCAGGACGAGCCCACAGCAAATGGGTCTGCTCTGCCCTCCCAGCTGCAGCAGGCATTGCAGGAGGCCGAACGGCGTGTGAGGAGGGGCCGCGACGGCGCTGCTGCCTGCTGGGCTGACCCGCAGCTGGTTGCTGCGCTGAGGGAGTTGCTGGAGCCGCCGGCGGGCCTGGGGGCCAAAAACGTGGCGCGCTGGGTTAGGCAGCCTGAGCTCATGCAGGTTGGTGTTTGTTGTGGATAAGATCTCCCACTCAGCTGCCGACACACGGTGTGCGACTTCTGTAGTGTTTGTAGTGTTTCTCTATGAGGAGCACTCTGTCTGGGTATGCTGGCCACAGCCGGTTGGCAAAGTCGAAACGCCACGCCGCCGCTGCAGACCCCTGGTGGCTTTATCTGCCTACACACAGGCCTCTTCAACTGCCCTGCAGGCCTTGCAATTGCTCGCTGCCATTCTGCCCCACCCACCATCGCCACACCACTTGGACACCTATTGCCAGATGCTGGACCTGATCATGCACGTGGCCTATGCCAGCTTGAGCTTGAAGGAAGAGACAGTCACGCTGTGCCTGGCCACACTGGCCGAGGCAGATACCACAGGTGCGGGGATCGGATGCCGAGACCCTATAGCTGTGCTGAGGGGTGGCCTGTGGGACAATGGGGCAGCGCACAGCGTTAAGGGGACGTGCGTCTGCTCGAGGTTGGTATTCTGCAGCGTTTAAGTATGATTTAACACCTGTTACTTCGGCCTGTTGATATTCTCTTTTTGAGCGGAGCCTCTGGGTCCCTTGTGACCCTGCAGCATAACTCAGTCCACCTCAATGCTGGAGCTTCCATGCACTCGCCCGTTGAAGGGGTGCATGCATTGGTAAGGTCACGCACTTGCCCCTCAGAGATGTTTGTTTTGGAGAAGGCTGCCCCACCCCTGTACACACCTCCGCTGCCGGCAGGCCGCGAGGAGGAGGTGGTGGACTTGTGCTGCGAGCTGATTAGTCATAGAGGGTCGTGGCCCGCCACCACCGCTGGCTGCACCACGCTGGGCCGCCACGTCAGCATGGCGGTGCACCACCTTTGCCGCGCTGCCCTTCGGCGCGGCGGCAGCGGCGGTGGCAGCGTTGGTCGCAGCGCGGAGGCGGTGCTGAGGGCGGTGCTGGGGAAGAGAGCCGCAGGGAAGCTATGCCGGTGTATCCAGGACGCACAGATGGGCGCAGCACCAGGTGCGTCCTCCTCAGACGAGCCGCAGACAGCAGCCATCGTATCTAGGTCAAGGAGCGGCATATGCGGAGTGCGGTGGTCGTGGCATGCTCGTGCACATAACGTGATGCATGGCAGGTGCTCTGTTATCAAGGATTGACACCGCCAAACGGGCATGGGTAGGTGTGAGAACACTGGCGATATGTTGTTGTTGCCGTTATTATTGGTCCTGCAGGTGGGCAGTCCTGTGTGGCTGCAGCGGTCTCGGCCTTGGCGGCGCTTGTGTGCTGCCCTGCTGACAGCACCGACTTGTGCAGCCCAGCCGCGTCATACTTCCCCTGCACAGCGCTACGCAGCCCGCAGCTGCTGCAGCAGTGGCAGGAGCCCGTGATGCCAGCCCTTGTGACTGCGGTAAGCTGCCGGCCTCCAATAGTGGGCAACTTTGGGCCGGGGTTCCTGTCCTTTGAGTGATGAAGAGGAGATGGCTCGCTTTCTTTGGCTTTCTCTACTCCAGGATTCGTACCCTGTTAGACATGAGTCTCTTGTCTAACCCTGGGGAAAGAATATGTGGAAGTTACAAAGGTACAGGTGATTCTTTTTATGGCAAGAGCCGGCCTCCATCAGATGAAGGGAAGAGACGGGGTAGAGGGGGAAGGGTCATTGATCATGGTTATGTCGTTGCTTGGTTGTGCAGGTGCGCTGCGATGGCACAGAGGCACTCCTCAACAGCAACGCTACCCTGGCCACGCTCTGTGGCCTGGCTGGCCAACAGCAGCCCGCAGCAGCAGCAATGCCCAGCTTGCTGTTGCTGCACCGCAGCTCACTGCTGCGGCCACACCTGGGGGCTGCTGCCGTGGCCTGCCGAGCGCAGGAGGTACGTTTGCTCGGCTATACATAGAAACTGTCCCCGGGGAGTATTTCTTTCGTTGTGTCAGACATAGGTGCAGACCCCAGAAGCTTTAAGGCTGGCTTTATCGACCAGCTCAGCCCAGAGTGCGATGTGGTGGGCTTCTTCGCTATTGAGCATCGGGCATAGCATGGCTTGCTTGCAGACCTTCCAGTCGTGGGGGGTGGAAGGGCTGTGGGCAGGTGTATGGCAGGCTTACCTAGGAGGATTATTAATACATGCATCAAAGAGCCCTTCCTCCAATCTCTTCGACCTGCACCTGCGCAGCAAGCTGTAGGTCCATCCATAGCTACTTCATATGCCGCAATCTGAGGTCATTTGTTGACCAGCTCTCAAAGGTTTTCTCTGCAGTACCTGGATTCTCTGCAGTACCTGGATTCCTGGAAGAGCTCAGCCCCGCCAAGTCCCTTGCAGGCTCTGTTGTCGGCTTGTATCTCTGGGGCAGCCCCGGCGTTGGCACTCCTCACGCTGAGCTCCGTGGTGGGAGGCCTTGTCGCGCACAGCGGGCATGCCCTGGCGGCTCGGGCGCTGAGTGGGGCAGCCGGGGGCGCTGAAGGCGTGCTGGAGCGGTTGGCAGCACTAGTGCAGGTGTGGTGGACGCTCTTGGAGGACCCAGTGGTGTCGTCCTGGTTGTAAAACTGGGTGGAAGGGGGACAGCCAGGCCCTCGGGGACAGATTGGAAGCAAATGGGTGGCCTTGTGATGCTGTGCATATGGCATGTCCCTTCACTCTCACCTGTATCGATTCCTGCAGTTGCTGGTAGTGAAATCTCAAGTTTTGCGCTGTTCGCAAGCTGGGAGGGGCATGTTCAGGAGTCCCTTGTTCAGGAGTGGGCTTGGCTTGGTGCAAGGGTTGCGACAGGGTTGGTGCCTTAATGGCTGGACCTGGAGTGGTAGTATAATATCTTCGGTGGTAGTTGACATCTTCTAACAAACCTTGGGCTTGGGCATGACGTGTAGTACATTGTACACTGGTGAACCAGGGCCTGAACTCCATACGGCTGCCCGCCTGCAGGCTCTGCAAAGTGATGTGCTGGCAGTGTCGGCCCTCTGCCACGCCCTGGCGGCGGTTGCCGCCCTTGTTGTGGCAGCACCAGATGGCCCTCACCCGCCCCCGCCTCGGTTACACGGCATGGCGTCGCTGACAGATAGCCACCTCTTGCTGACACGGCGGCTACTGCAGGTGAGGGTTCATGCTATTGCCGCACCCAGCCCTTGCCCTGCCTACTGTGGAGTAGGTTGCTCTGAGGGTATCAGTTGAGGGCAGGAGGTTTGCGGCACTCCTGGAATGCTTCTTTTCCCGGCTGGCTGACGGTGGCGTCTACCAGAGCCACATGGCCAATTATGCCCACGAGCACTGAGCAAATGAGCCAATGTGCAGCTAGGGTATGCATATTCAGGGTATCCACAGGGTTGTTCTGGTCATTTTTTTTGTACTGGCTGGCTGCAGTACAAACCCAACAGCTCCATGCCAAGCTTGGAGGCGCTAGAGGGCTTCCCGGCCGCGACTGGGCTCCTGGACGGTCCTGCTGCTCTCGCGGCAGTGCTGGCCAGGCAACAGCCAGCCAGGCTGCTGCACAGCGGTAAGTGGCTGTGGGGTATTGGGAGCCTGAAATTGTTGGAACAGCCTTACAGCAGTGACTATCAAATGGGGAGGGACGATGTCCCAGCTGCCTAGTACCCTGGGAGGCAAAGCCGGTGCGAGGCTTGCTAGTCATGCTATGCATCGTGCCGGGAGTATAGCACAGCGGAGGTATATAGCACAGGGGAACCTCCGGGTTTGCCTTGCAACCCACAAGACTTTTGCAGTCATGTGCTCCACCTTGCTGCCTCCCGACGCAGGCATCGCCGGCGCGGTGGCGCAGCTCGTCGCATCCCTGACTGACGCCCGGGCGCCCCCAGGAGCAGCAGCAGAAATCTCCCCTGCCGGCCTGCTCTCACTGCTTCAAGCCCTGCAGTGGGTGCTGCGGCTTGAAGCGCCAGCCGTGCAGCTGTTCTCCCAGCAGCCCCAGCTGGCAGCCTCACTGCTAACCCTGCTGCAGCCGAGGGCAATGGCCGCCATGGGGGCCTTCCTGAAGGCCGTGGGAGGCGGCACCGGGGGCAGCAGCGAGCAGCGGCAAGGGCCGGAGGAGCGGTCTGGGTCGGCAGCAACCGCTGCCGCGGTGGCCTGCGCAGCGGCAGGGGCACTGGCAGCGCCCTTCTCCCATGCGCACGCCTCACCGCAGATAGAAGCCTTTTTGGCGCAGCTGCAGCAGTCCCTGGTGGCTCAGCCCAGCATAGTGGGCAACCTGCTGGATGCCCTGCAGATTGCATTGCCTGGCGCGGCAGCAGCCAATGGCAGCACCAGCAGCGGTGCAGGGTTGGAGCAGCAACAGCAGCAGCAGCTGGTCGGGGGTGGCGACGCAGCTGAGCTGCTGACACACTGCGTGGGGCTGCTAGCCAGGGTGGTGATGGCGAGTGATCGGGCCCTGGAGCTGTTTGTGGGTGCCGGAGGCATGGAGCCTGCCTTGGTTGACAGGTACGTAGTCTAAGCAACTGATCGTGAGAAGCTGAGGGAGGAATGTATGTTCCACAATCCGTCGCACCAAGCTGGGGTCAGCTGAGTTGGCCTGCTGTGCAAAGGTATTGTCAAAGCTGGGGTGGTAGAGTATATGACCGGGTGATGACACCGCACCTGCTTTGTGCTTCCTTTCGAGCCAGCAACACCAACCCCGTAGAAATGCCCTGGACTCTTTCTCGGTGATATTTCGCCAATTTACGGCAAAGAGCGACGGGCGGGGTTCCTTCTGTTTTATGTCTTGTCGCAGGCTGCTCAATCCCACCAACCCTACCCCAGTCGTCATCTCCGCCCTGCTCATCATCTCTCAGCTGGCTCGCTCCACGGATGCCTACTATGATGCCCTGGCTGGCTGCCGCCTGTTGGCCCACATGCCAGCCCTGCTGACTCATGATGACGCCACCGTGAGGGCGCGGTCGTGCAACCTGCTGGGCAACCTGTGCCGGCACAGGTATTTGGGAGGGTTGGTGGGGTCGTTCAAGGTAGCCATGCTAGCTGCTATGGCATAGTGGTACTGTGGTGTGGTGCTTCTGGTGTGAACGACAGTGTAGTAGCATGGTGGGGAGCTGCGCCCTGTGCTCCCCACCTGGATTTGCCGGTTGTATGTTAGGGAATTGCCGGCTAATGCCGCGACATGTGGGGACGCATGAGAACTGCTCACCCTGTGTCCTCTCTTACCGCTCTCCAGCTCAGGTGCTGTTGCTGAACACAGCCTGAGGCCAGCACATGGGCCTAGTGCCCTTGGCATAGGTACATGCATTGACGATGCGGGCTGGTCACTCTGGCCTGTTGCCTGTCTGTGAAGCTGCTAGGTTACTGGCCCTTTAGGGCGCACCTTGGCCTTATGCTGCGTGTGATCCGTGGCTTGTGTCCTGCTGCTGCAGTAATCGCTTCTATGGCGAGCTGGCAAGCTCCGGGGTGGTTGACCTGCTCATACAGCTGTGTCGAGACCCAGACCACAGCGTGCGCAAGTTTGCGTGCTTCGCCATTGGCAATGCAGGCAAGGCAGCGCATGCGAAGGCCCCCTTTGGCACTTTACTCTAAACGTGGTTGTATATGTGCCATGAGGAGTTGAGAGGTGGTGGCCGTGCAGGAGCCATCATGATTATGACAGCAGGCATAGGAGCATGAGGAGTGGGCATTAAGAGGCATGCGCGGGCTCCTCTTATCAGCACCGCAAGGCCAGCGGGTGTAGGGTATGCATAGCTCGTCCGCTTTTTTGCAGAAACTGTATGCCTGTCCTGTTCGACTTCACTGTTTGGCTTGATAAGTCAAGCGCTGCCTGCCCTGCTCACCCTTCTGTCTACACCCCTTGTCCAACTGCGACCTCTGGTTCTCCCCTGCAGGCTTCCACAATGCCAGCCTGTACGAGGCCCTGCGGCCCTCGGTGCCCCCTCTGGTGGATCTTCTGAGGGACGGCGAGGACCGCACCAGGGCCAACGCTGCTGGCGCCCTGGGCAACCTTGTGCGCAACTCGCCGCTGCTCTGTCGGGACATTGTTGCTGCAGGAGCCCTGCAGGTGGGGTAAATTAGGGTGCAATGGTGGCTTGGGTGCAGGTCATCCTGGGGGCTGTGATGGTTGTGTGAGGCTAGTACGGGCTTGACAAGAGTGGAGGCTAGCAAGTGAGGATGAGCCCTGCCGTAAGTGAGAGTCATGTTGCTGTGGTGACTGCGTGTGACCATGTCATGGAGGGGTAGGGGCAGGCACTCCTTCTCTACCCTGCTGGTGCCAATCCCATGACAAGTGTGTCACTAGTAGGGCTGCACAGACTTACTGCAAACTCCCCTGTTCCTGCTGTACCTCCCAGGCGATGCTGGAAGTAGTTGAGCGGGGGTCTGCGCCAGGGGCCGCTGCCTCCCCTGATAGTAATTCTTCTGTTCCCATTGCCCTCTTCTCCCTTGGTGAGGGCTTCATGCCGGGGTCTGCTGCTTGGCTGTCTTAGGATACCTGTTGGTTGCTCCACAAGGTCCCCTGCACCCTGTGGTGAAGCGGGGTTTGGTCCCTTATGCATGGCTGGACCCTGACATCACCTTCCGGGCGGGGCTAGCTAGTCCTGCCAGCTTGCTGGCTGCTCTGCCAGCGTGTTGTGCTGCAGCATATCCAGGGATGCGCCGCAACCCTGGCATCACCCTGGCTGCATATCTGTGCCTGCAGGCAACTTGTGCGCGCACCGGGAGTGTGCCGAAGCCCTTGTGCAGCTGGGGTTGAGAGACGTGCTGGGCCGCACGCTGCCGCTTTGCAAGGCAGACCCTACAGTGCATAAGTACGTGCTGCGCATCCAGCAGAAGTTGCAACAGCACCAGCAGGCCCAGAGGCAGCGATAGGCTGGGACACCTTTTCTTCTCCTCCTTTGTCCTCCGTTGTGAATTATTTTAAAGCCTTGACGGCCCCAGTGATAGGTAGACGAAGCTGTATTCTCACTGGTGGCACTCAGTGAAGAGGTGCGGCAGCGTGGGAGCAGTGGTTCTACACACCTCAAGGTAGTTGCCATACGTCGTTAGGATAGAGACAGCAGAGGGTCTTTTAACAATAGCAGGGGTAGGAAGGTGTAGTTGCTGCAGGCTCCGTACTGGCATGATGAGTTAATTTGTAAGGCTTTAATGAGGGACGGTAGCAAACCTACTGGAGCATGCATTACAGGGAGCCATGCCCCGACACTGTGAGCACTGCAGGATGTCACACTGAGTTTGTTCAGCGCTTAGTTTCGGGAAGTCCGCATGTGCTGTTATAAATCCCTTCTCGAATGCGACAGTTGAAGGTACACTTGCTGCCTTCCCTGGCTTGGGTGTCTCATGTCAAATACACAATGAAGCAACCGCCAGTATACAGTACAGGCATAGCTGGGCAGGCAATTGCCTTGCAAGAGAGCTGGTATCTCAGACTACAGCTATCTCGCGAACGCATGACACATGCGGGAGGTACAACACAGCAATTTCTAGGCCAAAAGCTTGTAGTTCAAAAGCTCGCCAACTGCTGACGCTAAGAAGCAGACCACCCCTAACCACCTGCCTGCGTGCTAGCCTAGAATGAAGCCAACAGAATTGCTGGGTAGACAATATCAACATGCAAAACAAAAGTGGTGAAAGCGGGCAGTATCGTCAAGAAATTCACTACAGTACGTTCAGAATCAGTTTCGTATCACGCAGTGGGATGAAGCACACCACAGCACAGTGAGGTTGAAATCAGCAGAATCGCATTCATATGACTCAGCAGCATAGCAGGGCACCGAAGCCCTGCACCTGGCACACATCCATTCAAAGAAACACTAAGTAAAGAAAAACTCCAGGCTGACGCCTCAGCGAGCGGGCTTCGCTCAACACCAGTGCAGCTTGTTAGCGCCTATGGCACATTGCCGGTCCCGCACCCGCGAGCAGCCCCTGGGTTACAGGGCCTGCTATTAGCTTTGGCGGACCTGCTCAAGCTCAAACAAGTCCTGCAACAACCGCAGACATCGGTCATATGGTGCCACTGATGCAGCGTGGGTTGTTCCAGACAAGTCAACATGGCCGCTGAAATCCTTATCGATTGGATAAGCCAAAGAATCGATGGCAAGAGGAGCCAAGCGGTCAGCAAGGTCACCTGTTAAGTCCTCAGAGCGTTGCGACAGCCTAGCCACACTGACCTGCCAGGCATACCTACAAGCTAGGCCACCCTGAGAAGCTCACCAGATCTGCTAGGAACTGTGCATTGTAGGTAGCAAAGAAGGCAGGGTTGGCCTCCTCCAGAAAGGACCATACTGCATAGTACAAATGCCGGCTTTCTGACCCCTTGCTGTCTGACCCCTTCCCATCACTTGCATTTCCACCTTAAAATGCCGGCAGTGGAGGCATTTGCAGTGGGAAGCCCGCGTACAGCACAGCACTTGGGAAAAGGAACGCAGAGAGTGCCAAACAAGCCAGTGCACTTGGACCGTGGCCCCTCACCTAAAGAGCTAAACTTGGGCAAGATGCCAATCTTCTCCAGAGCTTCAACTGCACCACCGTCAAAAGGTTGAGGATAAGGGGAGCAAGTAAGGGAATCGCCACTTTCCCGCAAGGAAGGAGTACAGTAAACAACACCAACCATTTTGAATTTCACCGTGGCCAGGCGTCTGGGCCAAGCCTTGCAGATAAGCCGCTCACTGCCAAGCCAGCTCGAGGTCGACACATCTCCGATCCTGTGGCCTCACCTGCTTCATGTTTGCTCATGTGTCTCTTTATACAAAACTCTAGGAGTATGTGGACCTGCGCTTAAGCATAGAGCGGTCGACCATGTGCCTCGGACAAAGGGCGCGCAACAAGTCGAAAGCAGTGCAGCCAGTGAAGCGAGCCAATAGGGGTTTCGTGCCCACCTTGTGGACATCATGGGCAGTTACAGGCATGTGGGCCGGCCGACAGGCTTCGCTGGGACAATGTTGAGCTGTAAGGCTGCCGGGTTGCATCTCCAGCAGGACAGGCGTCAAACCACACAAACCACACAAAAGCTCGTGGACAGGACCTCAGGCTTATAGAACAATCAGTGGGTCGCACGGGTGAACGGATAGTGATCTCACCTCCCTATCGAGCGTGACTCATCTGCCCACGGCGGGAGCAGGTTTGAGTAGCATCCGGATGGAGGGCTGAGATTCTAGGTTATCCTGCTCTACGCTGCTGTCGGAGCTGTGCTCGGGGGAGAAAGCTCTTGAGAGCAAGATGCATTCTTGCTCCGTCATGGCGGTGAAGGTACGAACTGGGGTCAAGGACCAGCTTGAAGAGTTGCACAGGGTGCAACGGGCGAACGGTTGCCTGTGTGAGAGCCTGCTTGGTGCCCTGGCTCCGATGCTCGAGCTGATCAAGCAATGTTCTTTTCTAGACAAGTGTTTGTGAGGCTTGGCTGGCACTTGTGTGGGCTGTTAGCCCTGGGTGGAGAGAAACCAAGCCTTGCCAGACAGCTGAGTCATGACGCGGCAGCATGTTGCATACTGACTACAGGTCATCAGCCAACCGTTCCAGATCAGCACACTGTCGTGCTCTTGCATTACGTGCGAGCTGTCAGTCCCACCGTACCAAGCGAGGTTTACATTGCTCAACACAACTGAGACGGTTTTACACACTTCTGGGGGGGCCCCGGAAAAAATCAAGAGAACCAAACAAGCAGTAGGAGGATGCACTATGGCCCGCAGGCTGCTGTACTGCATTTCATACAAGCACGACAGTGACACAGTGCGTCTAGTGATTTCTGTAAGCAGTCACCTGCTGCGCAGCTCCTGACGATCCAAGGACAGGCCCCAGGCAGCCCAGCCCTACCCCCCACAACAGTTAGCAAACTTACAACTTTCTTACCAACGCGCAAGCAACTCACATAACTGAGGAAACAGAGGGTTCTCAACAAGACTCGAGGCAAATTAATTTCAAACACAATGTTGTGGCCCACGCTGTGACAGGCCACATACCGCCAACGGGCAACCAGCGAGCCATGACATCACACCCCAGCACGTCAGTCCTTTTCACCGCCAAGGGCCAGATCCACCAAATCATACCCGTAGAGGTTCACCCCAGTAGACCCACATTCCACCAGAGAGGTGCTGCACGCACACAGTTGACCTCCCCTCCCACCCCTGCCTAGTTCGCTGCACCTGCTGTCACCGCGTGACAATGAGCAAGTCGCGCAGTACAGGCTTGGGGCGCTTGTACCGCCGCAGCAGCAGGGAGCTGCACACCACGCTAACGCTGGAAGAGGCCATGCAGGCGCCGGCCACCCAGGGGGGCATCTGCATGTGGGTCAGCGGGTAGAACGCGCCTGCAGCAAGGGGGATTGAAGGGGGGGAGAGTGCCAAGGCTGAGGCTCCCCTTCCATGCAGTCTACCACTTTAAAGATGGCAGGGGGGGGCAGAGCCAGGCCACCGGGGTCAGCCAAGGGTAGATTGCCTTTTCACACCCCTAGGGGCGGCACTTCACACACTTTGCAAGGCACCTCGCCCAGCAAACCTGCACAGCGTGATCACAATCCG
>BBXU01002115.1:0-19160 GCA_001598975.1 Parachlorella kessleri
CGCACCTGGGGGCGGTGGGGATGGTGGCACAGAGGTGGGAGGTGAGCTGCCAGGCTGGCCAGCAGGAGGAGGCGGCGAGGTCGGCATTGCAGGCGGTGGTGGGCTATCATAATGATCAGGCCCTGAAGGGCCTTGTGGTGAGGGAGTGGCTGGCTCGGGAGCTGGAGGCGGGGGTGCAGTGGTGGAAGGTACAGGTGCTGGTGGGGGACTTCCAACGCCGTCAGGTCCAATGGGCTGTGGCGGCGGTGGTGCAATAGCCGGAGGAGGTGGGGAACTTGGCAGCACATCATCTGGCGGCGGCGGTGGAGGGGGCAAAATAGCAGAGGGAGGGGGGGGCAATGCAGCATGCGGAGGTGATGCAGGTGGGGACAAGGCAGGGGCAGCAGGTGGCAAGAAAGGGAGAGGAGGGGATTGCAAACCATATGGTGATGGCGACATCGCTGGCATTCCTGAGTAGCCTTGGACGGACAGAGGTGAACTTGGCAAACTCCCTGAAGGTCCACAACCATACTTCCTTCCTTCTGCAATCACACCGGGACGGTAGTGTCATGCTCCTAGCTGCTTCCCACGATGTTGACTTGAGGCAAGGTAAGCAGAGTGTGGAGAGAAGCAAGACGACCATGCAAGCGGAACTCTTCCAGTGCCCATCCACCGCCTGAGCAGCTGGGCCTGGCTGCACGACCGCATCTTCAAGCACACACCCATCCGAGCCTCACCTGAATCTTGTGTACAGCCAGCAAAGGTGCCCGTTTGCTTTCTTGCCACGTCTGCAAAACGAATACTGTGATGCCATGGTCAGCATCGTCATTCTTGAGACAAGGGGAAGGCAAGGTAGGCTCTATGGCAGGCTTCCATGTCCAACCGTGCCGGAGTTGCAGCAACCAAGCCGCATGCCAGGCCAGCACATGTTGGTGCAGAGGGACATTGCCTGACATGCCAGCGTGAGAACCACCACCAGCCGGCTCCTTCACCTGACAATGCTATTCGCCTGTCCAGAACATGCCCGCCGGCATGCACATGCTCGCCCTGCTGGCCAGAGCGGGGTTGCACCATGCTGGCCCCATCTCCAAGGCCAGCTGCCCGCTCCAGCACATGCCCGCTGTCGTGCACACGCTCGGCTGGCTGTCCACCCACGCTCGCCGCCTGGTTCGTGCTCAGCTGGCCTACTGATCCATGCAGCGCTGCAGTCTCGCCGGCATCATGCCTCCGCTCCAGCAAGTGGCCATCGTCATGCAGGCCGTGCGCAAAGCGACTTGTGCCATCCGCTGCCAGGCCATCACCCAGCTGGCCAGCCAGACTATGCAGGCTGCTGGCTCCGTTGCCGAGGGGGGCCTGCTGCCTCCCAAGTGAATGCCCAGCATCATGAACGCGCTGCAGCAAGTCGTGCGGGTCTGCAGACTTTTCGGCGCCCAGCTGGCCAGCTGCACTGTGCACAGAGCCCTTAGCTCCCACTGCTTCACCTGACCGCTCTGCTAGCATGCTGTCCGCGCCCTGCTGCTCTGACTGCTTACGGCTGTCTGCTGCCTCGCTGACGCTGAACTGGCCAGCAATGCTGTGAAGCGAGCCGTCTTCCCCCTCCAGTAGCTGGTCCGACACGAGGCTGCCAGGCACGCCCTGCGCCACCTGGCTACTGCTGTCAGCTGCCTTGCTGGTGCCCAGCTGGCCAGCAGTGCTGTGCAATGAAACAGCCGCTCCCTCCAGCAGCTGGTCCGACACCAGGCTGCCATCTGCACCCTGCTGCGCCACCTGGCTACTGCTGTCAGCCGCTTCGCTGGTGCCTAGCTGGCCAGCGGTGCCGTGCAGCGAGCCAGCTGGCTTACCTAGAAGCTCTGCCAACTCACGGCTGTCATCAGGCCCGCGCTGCTCTGCCTGACCTTCCCTGTCTCCCCTCTGGCTAGCAACAAGCTCGCCCGCGCCGCCATGCAGCGATTTGAGGCCTTGCTGAGCCACTGCACCACGCTCTAAGGCGTGCCCACTGTTATGCACGTGCGCTGCCAGGGAGCCGCTGATGCTGTCCCTGCCTGCAGGCTGTGCAGCTTCCAGCTGGCCAGTGATGCCATGTAGGGAGCCCAGGGCAGTGCTGCCAATAGCTGCTGGCCAGTCCTGCCCTTCGTCGGAGGGCTGGCCCACAAGCACCTGTAGCTTACAAGTGCGGGGTCGTTGGTGCGGTAGCACTGAAAATACCAGCAGCTGGTAAGTGGGTACGCGTGAGGGAGCCCATCAATATACCATTCCCCCGTCGCCTATAAAAGACAGAATTTAGGCCTCTACCGTTAGGCACACCGGCTCCCTAGCTGTGCCCAAGGCACCACCCCAGTGTCCCCTTCCAACTTAGGCACAGCCTGGGACTGGAGCCGCGGTCCCCTCAACAAAAGCCCCCAGTCCAGGACCCACCTCTTCCTTTCAGGTTACCCTGACCTGCAGCCTGTACGCTCACCTCGCTGGCGTGAGCAGCTCCCAGACCACCACGTGCCAGGAGGGGACCCAGGAGGGCACACCATGCCAGGAGCTTGAAGACCGTCACTAGAGAGAGACTGCGCCGGGCAGACCGCTGCCAGCCTGCAGCCACAAGAGGAGACCAGAGTCCTGAGGAAGGCTTGGTAAGACCAGGTAAGCCCTCCCGCATCTCCGATGCACTGCCATGACCAGGCCGCACCCGCTGTGTTGTACAATTGGTTACTATCTGCTCTACATAGTGTTCTCATACTACTCGAGACTTCCTCCAAGAGGGCGTCATGCAACACTTTCCGAGATGCACATTAAGTCAACAGAGGATATGACATGGTACTGGCTAAGAAGTACTTGAGTTACTAGAGTTGTTCTGTGTGCACCCCTGTCATCGCGCGCCTAGCCCCGGTATGACCCGGATGCTCTCAGTACACTGCTAGTACGATGGCACTCCCGGAAGGAGACCTACGACAGTAATCATGACAAGCCAGGTGTGGCAGTCAGAGACCGCTTTGGCCAACTATAGCACACGGGAAGCCCAGCTGGGCAACGGTGGTAGTAAGGCAGGGATGTCATGATCCGCATGTTCATGAGTGGCCGCAAGCTGCTGCGGAGAGGCCGAGGATAAGTGCAGAGGTGCTAAGGCCAGGTAAGTCAGCAGTCTGTGCGATAGACCTAAGGCAGGTTGACACAGGGCGCCAGTGACCATAGTGTGTCCTCAGGCCCCATGGCGGTCCTAATATGGACCTGCACCAACAGGTGTCCCTTTGTCCCCGACCTTCAGAGCTCTTGTTGCGTTGTGTTCCTGGAAATCGGGCGTTGAATGGCACTCTGCTCGATTTGAGCCTTCCTTACCGCTCTCAGAACACAAGGGGCAAGCGCGCGCCCCCGCCCCCCCTCCCTCTCCCCTTCAGACACCCACACCTCCACCCCATTGCCTCTGCCTTTCAAAATGTACGAATGTCATCGCTGCAAGGACGCCGCTTCAACGTACGTCATTCACGGTTTCAACCCCAGGGGCCCAAGGGACACACACGTGATCATTCCGCCCTCAGCCGTGCCATCACAAGCACGTGGCCAACAAACCTCCGAAAAATACCAACCCACTGTCATGCAACTCCCTGCCTAGCCGCCAACCTGCAGGGCAGCTCCTAGAGCCTTTCGCCCAGACCAGCATAGCCTGCCGCACACATGACAATGAACAAACAAGTCCCCACTGGCCCCTGCCAGCTAGCCGCACACAAGCAGCGAGCCACCCCTTATGCATTCGGGGCTGGCAGCCTCAGAACCTCCGCAGGTCCTTGGGCGGCTTGAACTGGATGGGGTGCGTGGCCTCGGTGGCCGCCTCATCCTCCCGCCACATCTTGACTGTCTTGTCGGCCTCGCAGGTCACCAGGCGCGAGCCGGTCATGTCAAAAGCCATGGCGTAGATTCCTGCAGCAGGTGGGAGGCAGCACACGGCAACGCAAGAATGTCAAGTGGCTCTTCCGCCGCTACCTGCATGCAGACCATGCAGGGTAGCAACCAGTGAAGGCAAATGAGCAAAGATTTAAAATATGTGCTCCTCAGAGCCCTGGCCGCCACAGGAGGGGGTAACGGGGGTGAGCCTCTGGGAGCCATGCCAGACTGGGAACCGTACAACCCTTCTGCCTGGCCACCAGCAAAGCCCAACAGCTGCCCTGGAGAGTAGGTTCAGTGGGGAAGGAAGCCCCCCCCCCCCCCATCCCAGCTCCACCCACCCTGCTCGGCCTCCAGCGACCCCGGCTGCGCCACCGTCTCCGTCTGCTGGAACGCGTTGCCGCTGCGCCAGTCCCAGCACCACATGGCGCCGTTGTCAGCGCCCGTCGCCACCACCCCATCCTCGTTCACGGCCATGCAGTTCACGATCGCCTGCACCCAGCCACGTAAACACGCCCGGCTGGCTGGATGGCAGAACCAGGGAGCCCAGGTGCCATGCACTTCCCCCATAAGCTCCAACTGATGCCCCACGGCGGAGCCTGGATAATAGGCACCCCATGTGGTGACGGGAAGCGTGGGGGGCAGGGCACCATCAGCGGCGGATGGAGCCTCGACGCCACGACGGGGCCCAAGATTGCGCTCTGTAGCAGTATCTATCTACCCGGGAGGGAACTCGGCCAGGGTGCCCCCCAAGTACCGGCCTTTATGTGTTGCCTGCCTGCATGCCTGCATGAGCAGGTAGACCCAAGCCTGAGCAGGCAGGCCTCAGCCAGCTCGCGACACAACTCCTCCGCATGCCGCCGCCCACCTTGGGCTGCTGCAGGAAGTTGTGCAGGAAGTCGCCCTTGGGCAGCTTGAACTTCTTCACATTGTCCGCGGCCCCCGAGGCAAAGGCGTACCTGCACAGGCGTGATGGGACGCCATCAGGGCGGCCGTGTGTGTACTGCACATCACGCACTGCAAGGGGAGACCGGTGAAGAATGCCCCGGTGCCACACCCAGGCATGCCTTTCAAGGGCAGGTCAAGGGTACGCTTGTACGGTTATATGCACGCAGCTGGCCTGCCCTCCGCCGGCCTTACTCATGCGGGTGTGCCGCCAGGGCCCTGATGGACTTCTTGTGGTAGGTCAGCGTGGACAGCGTCTTGCCGGTGCGCAGGTCCCACAGCCGGATGGTCTTGTCGTGCGAGGCGGTGATGACCTGGGGAGCAGGCAGGGGCAGCACTGTCGCCACGCACTTTGGCAGACTCCGGTTTATCAAAGCCCTAAGCAACTAAGATAGAGAAAATAGAGTGCGCTTTGTGGCAGGCGGCGTTGTCCTAACTGTCCGCATGCACCAGGTGGCAGGAACAGAGTAACCGAGACGGGCATGGGCCATAACTTCGCGCGAAGGACAGAGGGACCGCCACGGGTGCTGCTCAACGGCCTCCCTGGGGGCACACGCCCTCCACAGCAAGCAGGCCCCTACCTGTGGGTCGGTGGGCTGTGCCAGGATGGCTGCCACGTTGTCCTCGTGCCCCGCCAGGGCGTGTATCTGCACCTTGGTCCGCATGTCCCACACGCGGCACACTGCAAAGTGGCAACACAGAGCGGCACGAGGGTCAGCCTGGTATGTAGGCGAGCGGGAGGCCGGGTGGGCAGGCAGGCACCTAGCGGGCAGGTATCCTTGCCACGATGCAGCCTCAGGGTATGCGACTGCAGCATGCGCTGCCCCTTACCCCCCTGCAGAAGCCTCAGTTGAAGCTGTCACACCCTGGCACCCCGACATGGGAGGACCATCACTGTAGCAAAGCCAGCCCTGCGCCTTGAACGGTTTCCAAGCCCGGGGCCCCGGTAGGCGGCGCCTGCGCACCTGAGTCACGGCCGCCTGTCATGAGGATGTCCAGAGTGGGGTGCAGTGCGAGGCTGTACACGCCTGACAGGTGTCCATGGTAATTACGGATCACCTGCGCAGTCCCCAGGACAAAGATTAGGAAAAGACCCTAAGCTACGCCGGGACATGCCCTGTCCGCTACTGTCACTTGTACTCCACCTTTACCGCCCACCTACTGCAAAGGTCTTGGCTCGCTGGGAGAGCCCAACGGCAGGGACGAAGTGATGGCTAATACGCCAAGCAAGCCTGCCCAGCAAGCGCTCTGCCATCCCCCACGGCAGGGTCGATGCCAAGGAGGTTGAGTGAACAAAGTCCTGGTGGACGCCTGGTGGACGCAACTAACAACCAACAACCCAACAAAGCCTCCCCGCCTTGCAATGCACCACAGCATCACCCTCCCCTCCCTCCCCGGGGGCCCCCACCTTGTTCTGCTCCAGGTCCCAGCACTTGACCATCTTGTCCAGGCCGCAGGAGAACATGTAGGGGTGGCGCGGGGACACCGCCAGCCCTGTCACCTGCAGGCAACAGCAACAGCACAGCACACAGGGCATAATGCACGCCGCCGCCCTGCGGGACCCAGCTAGCTACCCGCTGGCCGCACTGCCAGCTGTCCTACACAAGCGTCGGTGCAAGCAGGGTGGTCACTGTGGGGCACAGAGGACAGCTCGGCATCCAAGGGCGGCGCCGCATGCGTCCAAAGTAGGCTGCGGGACCAGCTGCCAGCCCTCAGCAGTCCTGCCTTAGCAGTGGCAGGGAGCATCAAGGCAAAGAAGATGGTGAGTGCAGCCACCCCAGCCCCTGACCCAGCAACTCCGCCCGAGAGGCTCCTTGCTGATGAAAATACCCCCGCCCCACCCTGACCGACCTGCTCTATGTGGCCCGTGAGTGTGAGCTTGAGCTGGCCGGAGGCCGTGTCCCAAATCTTGATGGTGCGGTCCGCGCTGCCGGTGCAGAACCACTCGTTGCTGGGGTCAAACGCCACAGACCGCACCCACCTGAAGCCAGCACCAGCCAGCAGGTGTGTTTATACTGCCGACCCAAACCGCCACAAGCTTTCCACAATCACCCAACGAAGGGTTGACCCTCCTGGCTTGCTGCTGCACACTGGAGGTGGCCAGGGGGTAGGCTGCTCCATTAAGAGCGGCTCCAAGCCGTTTCAGTATTTCCGACTGTGCACAACCAGCCAGCTCGGCGCTGCACTTCGCACTCTTTGTTTCTGCACTGCCGCTCTCACAGTAGCCCACCAGATGCCCCGCAGAAGGTCAACACGGAAGCTCACAGCTGCACCTACCCCTTTCCTTGCACGTAAAGGGAATATGCCGCAAAGCGTGGGGCTGCATCACCTCACGGGCCCAAGCAACCCCCTTGGTAGGTCTGCTCACCTAACCCAGCTGGTGCTCACCCGACACAACTTTAACCTGACAGTACGTACCCACCATCCAAGCCTCCATGCATCCTTACTGCAGCAACGCTCGGTAACCCCTGGGCAGCCCCACAACACAGCACAAACCCAGAACCCTTCTCCCCCCCTCAACCATCCCTAAGCCCCTCCCCCGCCTCACCCCAGGTGTCCTGCGATGACCCTGTAGATCTTCCAGGGCGGGTGCCACGCCGGCCGCGGCCACTTGCTGGGCAGCCGCCGCGCCAGCGTGGCGCTGGGCGTGTACTCCTTCTGCCCGCCGGCCGCGGTGGGCACCATGACGGTGCCCGCCAGGGCCGCCTTGGCGGCAGGGGTGATGCCGCTGGGGCCGGGGACGGCGCCCGCGTCACCGCCGCCACGCACAACGAGCTGCTGGCCCTTGGCACGCTGCGCCGCTCTGCGGGGACGGACAGACACAGAAGGGCGCAGTTGCTGGGTGGGGCGTGCCGGGCGGCAAGCAGCGTTGGCTTGGAAGACACATACCGACTTCTGTCCATGTGACGCTGACGTAGCCACACCCCACGGATCATACCAAAATCGGGCCCTGAACTCCTCACACACCCCAGGCGGCACAACCAGCTGAGCATTCTCAATGCTAATGGGAATCCAACAAGCTGCAGGCCAGCCATCCTCGGGGAGCACCTCCTGCAGGAAAGAAGAATATCCGCCAGCCCACACAACCCCACCCCCACCCCTCAGGGAACCAGATACTGCTGCAGGGCAGCTATCCCCTGAGGGCTCTCACTTTTCTGCTGGCTCTGGCAGTGAGTCAATCATCCGTGACAGTATTGACTTGCTATCCGCTGCTGCCGCTGCCGCTGTACCAGCTGCTGCCGCGCCATTTCCCGCTGCTGCTGCTGCAGTTGCTTTGCTGCCTGCGGGCCGCCCTGGGATGCTGAGAGCCTCCCTGGGTTTGTAGTCCTTGACTGTGGCGTACTCATCCCGTACCTACGCCACACAGGGGTGCCGAGGTGTTGTCAGCACTGAAATGCTGGTCTCTCAACAGACTCACTGTATATTCCCCTTGCTCCCCAGTCTTCCCGCTTCCCACACTTATTCCCACTGGCAGCACAGTTCTGGGTTGCTCCTGCAGGCGTACCTTGCAGGCTATCTTGAGCTTCTGGCTTTCCTCATCCAGTCCCGGCTGCTTGTTGGCGTCCCCCACGAAAAGATCATAGCTACGCTTGAGGGACAGCAAGGTCAGTGCCTTCACCGTGCGCCCTTCCACAGGAACCTCTCCATCCTGTTGTTGATGTGGCGCTGCTTGAACGGCTGCCATCGGCGCTGGGAACCTTATTGCGATGTGTAGCTCATCATGCACCTCAGAGGTTGCTCGACAGTACTGTGCTTCTACTTGACTAACAAATTGAAGAATGGTCGGATGTCTATGAGTCGCTGTCGCCCCGGTAGATGGCGAAAGCCTTGGGGCACCATGGTGGCGGTTCTGGGAATCTGGTACCCTCAGCTTGCATGGAGGGAACACATCATGCCCAGGCAAGGGCAGCTAAAGGGCCTTTTCCAGAAGCGACGCGGATCCTTCACCGAGCACACGTGTGTCGAGTCAAGTACTCTCACGTTCTTGGCGCCTAAGCAGGGCACAACACAGCCACACCGTCAACCAGCACTAGCCAGCCCCCACTGGCCAACG
The DNA here is from genome assembly GCA_001598975.1 of Parachlorella kessleri. Lineage (NCBI taxonomy): Eukaryota > Viridiplantae > Chlorophyta > Trebouxiophyceae > Chlorellales > Chlorellaceae > Parachlorella > Parachlorella kessleri. Next base: position 8,846 of record BBXU01002115.1, read on the forward strand.
TGTTGCGCTGGCCAAACTACACCCCTCCAGCAAGCTCTGTGACTGCTTCAACCAGCAATCTCCATTTCTCCTCCTTGAAACAGGTGTGCAGCAGCTCGTACTGCATCCACCTCACCCCACCGCTCTCTATCTGCATGAACTTTGTCCTGGCAGCTATTGCTGCCTCCGCTGCCACGTGGCCGGCGGCTGTTGCCGCTCTCAGTAGCTGCACAGCATAGAAGGTAGTAGTATTTCAGCAGCTGTGGATCTTACAATGGTTGGATGTCGTCCTAGGTGTGCTGCCGCTGCATTACATGTGCAACACACGTCTGCATGCCGTGATGATGTCAGCCGCTTACAACTGCAGCCAACGTCCACAACTCTCACTCACACGGGCCATGTTGACGAAGACTCCCTTGTCGTCGTCTACCAGTTCATCAGGCATTGCCAGCTGTACCAGGGGCCCTTCAATGTCAGCCCTGCCTCGCCTTGGATCTTGTGAGCGGCCCAACTGCTGCTGCGGCATCGGTGGCTGCTGCTGCTGGTGTGGGGTGTGCTGCGCTTGCTGGTGCAGTTGCTCATCAACCCTGTGCTCCTGCTGGGGCAGCAGAGGCTTGCACTCCCCAGCACCTGCCTGGGCAGCCGTGCGTGCACCGTCACTGCTGCCCCGGCCAGGCTCTCTGTTGCACCCAACCTGCCCATCGCCTAGCCCAACCTCCTGCGGCGGGGGTAGTGGCTGCCCCCCCTCTCGTTGCTGCTGGGGTGACGGCATGAAGGCTGCAAGATCGCAGTTGCTGAGCGGTATGTCTGGTGTCTTATTCTGCTGGACTTCGTCCTCCTTGGCCTCCTTTACCAGTAGGTCCTGTAACAAAGGCGAAGGGCACTTGACGGGATGATGGCATCTTTGTGGCCACCGCATTGCAATTAGGCTGCAATATCAAGTGCAGCTGAGGTACAGGCAATTCCGTCTGGCAACCAATGGTCAGCACTCTTGTGCACGCCAACCTAAGAGACACCTGGGTTCCGCTCAAGGGTCATGTGCACGCTCGGTTGCCTTACAGTAAAATGGGTAGGCAGCCACTGCCAAGCAACAACCAATGCAAGTGATTGCCCCAGATACAGGACTTGGCAGGGGTAGATACTTGAGGCAAGGGTTTGGCTCCGCCTGCCAACGTTGAAGCCCCTCCATGCCTCGCAGCTTGATCTCACAACCCACCTGAGGAGGGTTGCTATGCTTCCACTCTCCTCGGGACAACAAATTGGGTCCCAAGACGATATCTATCTTGGCTGGCAAGAAAACAGGTGCGCGAGCCCCGCCTCCTGACTGGCTGTTCTGCATCACGGCAGGGGCAGCATCCATGCCGGCTCCGCCTGGGTGCTTGTCTGACTTATCTGCGGGCACGGTGGCTGTAAGACCCTCGGCAAGTGCCGCATCCTGGGAGCAGCTCTTCTCACCTCTGGGCTCATCATCACCGCTGAGCCAGTCTGTGCCCCTCAGCACAGCGTACCTATCACCGCTGGGACCGACTGCTGTCCCCAGGTTGCCTCCACCTAGAGCCAGCCTGTCGCCAGCTGGCAGGGGCAGGCCTGCCATGGGCACTGCGGATGCTGTGACATCCGTGGCAGCAACGGGCTGGCCTGGAGGCGCCTGTTGTACGGCATTTCTGCTGAGCGGGGTGCCACCAGCGCTGACAGGCCCATGGCTTGCTGCTGCCTGGACTCCTGCCTCCGCCAGTAAGGCTGCAGGCTGCGCAGGCTGAGGCGTCCCCTGGCTGCCGCTTGCCTGCATGCAGTATGTACCAGCGGGCAGGCATTGACTTGCAATGTTGGGCGTTGCTGCAGTCTTGCCAAGCACATACGCTGCAGGAAACACGCGAGAACATTGCTTCACATCACAAGTTTTGATTGCCTCGAACAGCGAACGGCAGGCTAAGCAGATACACACCTTGCTGGTAGCAACAGCAACAGCAGCAGCTGCCACCGGTGCTACTGGCATCTCACGAGCCCCAGCAGCAGCGGCAGGCATGCCTGGGAGCCGCAAGTCACTCGACTCAGGACCCTTCCCACTCTGCTGTGGGTGCGGCCGCGACCTGCTGCGCTTCTGTCGATTTCCTCTGCCATCTTCGGGAGCTGCTCCAGCCGGAGGTGTACTGCGCTTCCTTGCCCTCTTGGCTGCTGAAGGAGCCTCCTGGGGCTCTTGAAGTTGTGTCTCCCCATCCACCTGAACACGTGCAGCAGGTCCGCGCTTCCTGCTGTCAGCGGTCCGCAGCAACAGGCGGCTGCTTCTGGGAGGCTCCATGCCACGCAAGCTCGTCAAGGGGATGGCTACATGCCAACGCGTTTACAAGCATAGGAAATATATCTCTCGTGATCCCTGAGTGGGAAGTTCAGCACTCTCTATCATGTACCATGCCACACAAACAACAGGATTTGTTAACCGATGCGGTACACCAAGCGAGGACTAGGCACCTTTCAGGTTGGCTGGTGCTGTAGGTGGTACTGTTTCGCTCAGTGCAGCTCTGCTCAGCGGACCTGTGGGGAGCGAGGGTGGTGCTGCAGCGTGAGCTCCGTGCTGCTAGTCCTGGAGAACGCCAGCTGATCGCCCTGCTTGATGGGGACCTTGGCTCGCTCGGCCGCCAGCACCACCAGCCGCCACTCGCTGCACAGCGGTGGCAGGGCGCCGGGTGCTGTTGTGAAGTAAGCGCAGAGAGGGACCGCAAGTTCAGGATAGTAGGTGCCAGCCCTGTTGGTAATTTGCTTACATCCTTGAAGCTACCTTCTAGGCATCGGTAGCCCATGGTGAGGACCAAGGATTAGATGGCATGCAGTATGCAGCTGGCTGGTCGTACGGCTGCGACTTCCAGCAGTGCAAGCTGTAAGATAGACACACCTGCCCGCAATCAGGGCAACCCTGCCCTGGAACTGTCCACCGGCCGCTGCAGCACAGCGTAGGGCTACATCGGTGGTGCTTGCCCCAGGCGTGAGGACAAGGCCAAACTTGCTGGCAGCAGTGAGCTCTGCCTTGGCAAACTCTGCACGCAATAAGGTGCCTGACCCCTGCAGCCTTGGTTTGCTCATTACAGGCGTGGTGCATGCCGCTCCACGGGCATGCCAGGGGCGAACAGGGCTGCAGCGCTGTCAGAGGAATTGCTTGGCGCATGGTTCACGATGCGTTGTTTAAAGTGAACGTTGTGAACCCTACTGCTGCTGCCCACTTGCCTGCGGGTATAGTGAGGCGCCCCTGAGCCTCCCAACTTCCCGGCACAGCAACCTGCCTGGAGCAAGCTGGCTCGTTGCCTGCTCCCCCTGCTCTATCATTTTCTGAGGCTGCTGCTCCCATGCCCTCCCCACCCGCTTCCTCCTCCTCCTCCTGCTTCCCCTCCGCCTGCCCTTCCTCCTCCTCCTCCGCTGGCTGTGGCTTGTCACTGTTGCTTGCCGGTGGCAAATCCTGGGCGATACCAGCAAGTGCCAGTGCTGCAAGGTGCTCGTGAGATGGGCCTGCCTGTTGCTCCTGCTCCTGCTTGCTAGAGTCCAACCTTTCAACGGTGATGCCTCCACTGCATAGCTCCATGTTAGGTGTCCAGCTGCAGCCTTAAGGCTTGTTAGTGGGCACTCCCTTCAGCTGTGCTGCCTTCCTAATAGCAGTTGAAGGGTTATGTCACCCAGCTTCCTTAACGTTGGCTTGCCGTGCCCACGGTGCAGTGCTGCAAGATCATCAGTACAACTCAACTAAGGCCTACATGAGCGAGGTAAATTCACGCCGCTGGCCAGTCAGACATGGGGCCGACAGAAAGAAAGAAAGGAAAGCAGAAGACTTCTTTTTTCTGACATTGCTGTTTAAGGTGTCAGATGAATTGCATTGCATCTGCCCTGTGGGCCTGGTTGATGTCCTCACAGGGTTTTGGAAGTTTCAGGATGCGGCACCAAGTAACGCCAAGCATGACCCTGTAGATATGTATGCGCCACAACCAGCCCCTCCTCCCTGCCCACCATCAGGGAGGTGGAGCGGCAGATCTACAGAGAACAATAATTACCACCAGTGCCCCAACCCGGGGCAGTCCTGTTGTGCACCAGTGGTGCATGTCTAAATAAAACCCTCACTCCTCAATAAGCTGCAGGGCAGAGGCGCAGCTTCGGCTGCAAGTGGCAGGGCAGAAGAATCCTGAAGTCTGGCAGGAGAAGAGTCAGGGGCAGGTCTCAAGAATACATACTGGAAAGGCAAGCTAGCTGACAGGCATGCCATTCCCTTCCTCTTGTGGAAAGCCAACAATTGAAGGAGAAATTGTTCCTACATGGCCTTACTTTCGCTATGAGAGATATTTGCTCAGGCGGGACCTGCCGTGCTACCATTGCATTGCATGGCATCTGTGCTCACCATCAGGCTCCCTCTGTTGAGCCCAGGGTGGATAGCCAGTATATTCCAGAAACCCTGCTCACATTGACGTCCACACTACAGCTCCGTGCTGCACTGCCTTGAGGGCAAACGGAATGCTTGCGGAAAAGGTTAAGAGAGCAGGCGCACGTGTGGAACAACGGGAGTCCGTGGCACAGCCTTCAACCACAGCGTGGTGCATAACGGACCCAGGGCAAGAAGGGTCCTACCTCGCAACCTGGGAGCTGGGGGGGTAGCACTTTGCTAAACTGCACAAGAAATCCAGCTCTCCTGGTTGAACTGCCATACAGCGGCCCAACACGTTTCCGTCCCACCCACAGCTGCCAGCACCAGACCTTGGTCTCCTCTCTCCTCACCCAACAGTCAGTCCCTACCCACAGGCCAACCAAGGGGCCACATTTCTAGCACTCCTCCATTTGCCACATCTGCCGGCCCGCACAGGCCCACTAAAGGTTGGTGAAGTAGGGGCCTGACCAAACGACCCCTCTAGCTGTCATGTGCTCATGCCATGACGCTGTCATGCCTACCGGCTCACAGCGGCAGGGGACAAGACCTGGGGTAGCCTTCTTATTGCATTCGGTGGTGAGGTTAAGTCTTTTAGGATCGAATCCGCTGCGCGACATGGTGATAGCCATCCTGCCCCCGTGGCAGCGTTTTTGGCGCGCCTTCACCATGTAGTCTTCTCCGAATTTCTTTGTAGTTAACACAAACTGTTTCTTTCCTAGTCGCTAGAAGGCCTCAACCCGAAGACAAGTGGCATCCGATCCTGCCGGGCCGTCGAGGCAAACTTGTTGATTGATTGGGGGACGAGGGATTGATCCAACGGTGCTATCAGCGGCCCGGGCTTAAACGTAGTCACTCGGATGCCTCGGGGACTAAGGCGAGTCCAAGACGTACAGCCTACTTTGCCATACTCCACACTTCGCCCGACGTGCCTGACCAAGCCCAGCCTTAGGCTTCCCAGCGCGGTCTGCCCCGTTGCAGAAGCCTGAAAGGCACTTGCAACATCTGATCTAGTGCAGGGGCTAAGTGAGGGAAAAGACTGGGAGGAGCGGCGCCACGATGCAAGGCGACGAAAGCTATGTGTCTGTGAGTCTGTGACTGGCAAGGCTCCTCCGCCTGACATTCTGTAGCCTGCAACCCGCAGCAACTAGGCAGTACGGTCTGCGGGTGCCTCGTTGGTGAGGCTGTGGAAGTCACCGGCTAGGCGGGCTGCTGAGGGTGGCGGGCTTGGCCTGCTTGGCAGCTTGCCGTGGAGTTTCAGCAGTCATGGTACACACCCCGTTCCTTATAACACCCAGATTCCAATCAAGTGCGGCTAGGTTTACACCCTGAGAGAAGGAGGCGTCAGCCCTGCGTGCAGCCCACGCCAGCCAAGCTGCTGAACCTCTGAAGCTCCTCCTGAAGTGCCTGCTGCCTGCTGTGTGCAGGAAGAGCTGACCATTGTGTGGCTGCTGCTCATTGTCACGGTGGTGATCACCTACTTCATCCAGCGCCACCGGCTGACCTGGGTGCCCCCCTCCTCCTGCGCCATGCTGCTGGGGGTGATGGCGGGGGGCGTGTCGCGCCTGGCGGGTGGGTGGGCGGGGTGGTGGGCTTGCACTGCCATCTAGTAAGCAGCTGGGGTTGGAGGGAGTTTTTGAAGTGTTAGGGGGCATGTGCGTGAGATGTGCCTTCTGGGATTCGTTCAGTGTGTCGTTGAGCACTCCCGGGGCCAGGAGCCTGGGTCCATGTCAGGGGGCGGCCGTCTGCACCTCGGATGCACAAACCGTTATGCCAACCTGCAATGCAAACAGTGGGATTGTGGTCCTAGCAGCACAGTTGTAAATGACTTGGCAAGGGGCATGGCACACGCCAGGAAGTGCCTCCATTGTGGAGTTTAGCATAGAGGGCTATCATGACACGCTATCATGACACCACTTGGCATGCACACCAGCGTGTGTATCTCCCCGCACCTACCTCTTGTTTGCTCGTGCTGCAGGCCTGGCCCAACCGCTGCGGTTTAGCCCGGCCGCCTTCTTTTATGCACTGCTCCCGCCCATTGTTTTTGCTGCGGGTTTCACGCTCAAGAAGCGCCAGTTCTTCAAGAACTTTGGTGCCATCCTCATGTTTGCGGTGGGTATTCTCTTGCTGGCAGTTAAGAGCGTTTGAGAGTCTAACGAGCTTGAAAGGCTGGGAGAAGCTCAACCCCCGGTTAGTGTGTGTGGCGAGTAGCTTCAAGGAGGTTCAGGGGCAGGTGTAAGGGTCAGGCATGCCTGCATGGGGCTGCTGCACCTGGGGGGACCCCCAGGATGCGTTCGTGAGGAGTGTCACTGCTTGTATGAACAGGCCGTTCTGGGCGCGTACCAACCCTAGGTGGTGGTCCTCAAGGCAACACCGTAACTCGTAGTCTGTTGAGGCCAGCACCAGGCTTCATGTCTAACCTCAAAGATAGTCGTGGCAAGGACTCAGCAGGTGGTTGGTCGCTTCATGTCTGGCACTATGCTTGACGTAACTACCTGCCTGCCTGCCCATGTCAGTCTTCAACCGACCCAATCCCCACTCTGTTGTAATCCCTCACAGGTGGTTGGCACCTTCATCTCCGCCATCGTGTTTGGTGTGGCCACCTACCTGCTAGTGCTTGTGGGGATCGTCCGGCGGGGCCATCTAGCGGGGTCGCCCTTTGTGGAGTGCCTCATGTATGGTGAGCCAGTGAGCCCCAGTTACCTAGTGAATCTGGGCAGCATGATCACACCTACGACACATGCTTTGGGGACTATTATTGCATGAGTGCAAGAGGGAGCGAGGCAAGAGACGCGGGAGGTGGTGGTAGGATGTGAGATTATGCCAACAGTCTGTGGGTACGAGTCCGCCGTCACCTGCGCGTGAGGGGACCTGTGGTTTCCTGACGTGGTTTGTCTCCACTGGAGATGGTGCACACAATTTAGAGATCCGAGCAGTGGTAGGCTCATCCACATGGCATGGGACTTGGACTAAATTCCACCCTGTTACATACCCGTGGTGAGGCCATGCGAGTAGGTGTCAGCTTGTGCGGCCTCACGGTACCTGTACGGAAGGTAGGTCAGGTGAACTATGAGTCTGCTTCGCGCCTAACCCCGCCTACCGCACCTCTTCTTTCCCGTAGGATCTGCCATCTCTTCCATTGACCCTGTGGCTACCCTGGCAGTCCTGAACGAGGTGGAGGTGCCACCACTGCTCTACAATCTGGTCTTTGGAGAGTCGGTGCTTAACGATGCAGGTAGGATGAGCTGGCAGCCTGAGTGGACCCTGACAATGTATCTTTGGGATGCTTGTTGGGGGTGCTGCGTCTGGCTCCTGCCCTCGGTAAAACTGTTTCCAGCATAATGTCGCTGGGTGAGGGCACCAGAGTCCCTCTTCAACCCTATAAGCGGTGGCAATGGAATCCTTAGCATTGTGTGCTGTCAAGATGTGTCTGCTGCCTGCCTGTTGCACAACTCTTGCGTGGCTGTCATACCTTCTCAGCACCTGCTACCACAAAATACAACGCTTATCGAGACCAATTGTTTACTTCACCCACACCCGTGCAGCCTTCATTGCTCAAACCTAATGGCCTTCATGCTGATTTGCTTAGATGCCCATGTCAGTCAACCCGCTTTATCCTGCCACCTAGTGTGCCCTGCTGCAGTGGCCATCGTGTTGTTCCGCTCGCTGGCCCAGTTCAGCGGTGCCAGCTTCACGCTGGGCACGCTGCCTGCTGTCGCGCTGCGCTTTGTGGCGCTGGCGCTGGGCTCGCTGGCGGTGGGGTGCGGCACGGCGCTGGCCTGCGCCTTCACTCTCAAGCGCTTCTGGAGGGAGGGAGGTGCGTTGTTTCGTTACATTTTTTTCTCTGACGGTGTTTCTTATATTGGTGGCATGGTGCCCTGCTCCCCTAGTACTGTCGTGTCCATCGCTCCACCCGCATGCATGCCCGCCAAACCCCTATGCAGGCTCCACCCCCGCCCACCACCACCAGCAGCAGCAGCAGCCCGCCGGGCAGCACTTTGACCCGGCCATGTATGAGCTGGCCATCGTGGTCATGGGCTCCTACCTGGCATACCTCCTGGCCGAGGTGGTGGGCATGAGCGGGATCGTGGCACTGTTCTTCAGCGGTGAGTGCATGGAAGGTGATGATGCCCGGGTTTGGGAAGCTGGGCGTGTAAGCTATAAGGTGTGCTTCTGAAGAGCTCATTCATGCTGGTGAGCAGTGCAGAGGTGGTGCTGAATACAGCGCTTACCCTAGGCTGGCTGGGTTCCTTCCTGGGTTGGCGGCGGAGGTGACAATGTGTGTGCACACGGCCCCGGCACTGTCCATCGGGGTAGAGTTGTGGATCAGAGGCAGCCTGTTGGCCAGGGGCTACCCCACAAACTCAGCAGAGCGTCCAGAGTGGCCCCACACCACCCGTATGTAATACACTGCTGGGCGCGGCACCTGCTGCAGGCATCTGCCACGCCCACTACTCCTACTACAACGTGTCGCACGAGGCCCAGGTCACGCTGCGCAAGTTCTTCGAGTTTGCGTCCTTCCTGTGCGAGACGTTTGTGTTCGCGTACCTGGGCATGCAGGTGGTCACAGCGCAGGTGGGTCGGTGTGCACAGGGGCAACCTAACTCATGGCATATGATGACAGCAGCCGGATTTACTTGCATCATGAACAGAGAAACATTCAAGGTAATGAGCAAATTGTTGCTCACTCAGGGCTTGCGGGGACTGGCAGGAAATGAGCGAAACCCTTTGGCCACCAGTTTTCGCTGTCCTGCCCAAAGTGCCAGACGGGCTGGCGGGCACGATTGTGGGATGGGAAGTGGAGTGAGGGAAGGTTGCTCCTGCACAGTTACCGACAAGGGATGGTGATCCTGCACTCCTGCTGTGGTCTGACTGGCGACTGTATCTGCGTCACGGGGCACCCCAACAAGCTTAAGCCCACCATGGGTTTCCCCGCTTGCTTGCTATGAGCAAACCCCGATGGGCTTATACTTGCTGGGGTGCAGTGGGCACCACTTGCCTCCAGGCCGTGGCAGTCATGCTGAATCTCCACTTCCTCGTATGTGTTTGGAGATTAAGGGGGTGGTTCGCAGCCGTATACCAGGGGCTCTTGGTATGGTCACATGGAGGTGATGCCCGTGCCCTTGCGGCACATCCGCCACAAATGACGATAGTAAAGTTATGCCTGCCTGCAGCACTCGTGGGATGTGGGGCTGCTGCTGAGCGGCATCCCGCTGTGCTTCCTGTCGCGAGCTGCCAACATCTTCCCATGCTCCTACCTGGCAAACCTGGGTGAGTGCCAGGCTGGCAGGCTGCGGCCCGTGTTGCCAGGGCTCACCATGACTCAGAGGCGCCCCCTGCAGGCATTGCATTGAGGAAGCTGTGGAAGCCTTGGCGCCCTGCAGCCAGCCCTTTAGCGCCCATGCCTGGGGCTAGGGGCTGGCCTTCGGTGGCTGGGAGGCTTCAAGCGTGCCACTCGTCGTTCACGACCGCCTTGACAGCAGCACTCCTCGTCATTGCTCCCTACACAACCTACCATATAGGTCAAGCAGTCCTTACCCCATGTATCCAATGGCACATTGGGGCAAGCACATTGGGGCAATACGCCATTGCACGCTCCCCCCTTGGCCTTGCCCTGCAGGCCGCACCTACCCCATCCCGCCCAACCTGCAGCGCATGCTGTGGGCGGTGGGGCTGCGGGGCGCGGTGGCCTACGGCCTCGTCATCAACCTGCCCCGGGCAGACCAGCCGGGGAAGATGGGCATCCCCGCCATCGAGACCGCCACCCTATTCATTGTGGTGGTCACCACACTGGGCCTGGGCTCGGCCACAGGTGCGGATAAAATATAGAGTATATTGTGGATATCATGTATGAATATATATGGATACATGGTGGCGGGTCTGCCGTACTGCACAGGCTGGGCACCCTCCTTTAAGGTGGTGGTGACCACATTGGCCACA
>BBXU01002117.1:0-10820 GCA_001598975.1 Parachlorella kessleri
CGCCCCGCCGCCGGGTAAACCCAAGCATGCCTGACCGTGGCCCACCACCCACCTGCAAAATCTCATTGCGCTTCTTCTCTCCGCCCGAGAAGCCCTCATTCACGTTGCGGTTGAGGAAGGCGGCATCCATGTTCAGCGACTCAAGCTGCACCACAGAGCGGCAAGGGTAGGTCAGGCTGCTGCCTATGCCATGAGGGCTAAACCAGTGTCCCAGCACAACTAAGCGCTCAGCTGCAATGCCATGCAGACAACGCCGCCTGTTGAAATATGCAGTTGGAGTTCGGTACTCGACGGGGCAGAAGCCCAAGAGGTGTAGAATCCTTCACAAAAGCTTGAACCATTTCATAACCCTACAAGCCAAGTACAGCCCTCCGCTCCTGCACGCATGTTCCCTGCGCCCTTGCCCACACCACCAATCGCGACCCGCTCAGCAGGAGCTGCCAGCTTCTGTTGAGAGGGACCAGCACACATGGCACCACGGCGGCCTACAAGCCCAACATGTCCAGCCTCGGCTGCCCCAGGGACGCCAAGAGCCCAGCCCCTCGACAGTGCGTGCATGGAGGGCAGCCCGCAAGCAAGCCACTTGCAGGGGCACCCGCCCCGCCCCGCCCTGCCACTCCACCCACTCCTCCACACACTCGAGTATCCGCAGCCTGAGCAGCACGTTAGGCCCGGCCGCACCTTAGGCATGACAAAGGCGTAGAACTCCAGCGGGTCCAGCTCGGACTGCCCCAGCGCCCTGCGCCGTGCGTTGGTGGCCACCCGCAGAAAGTCGATGTTGCTCACCCCTGGGATCTCCACTGGGCTCTGGAAGCTGCGCAGGGGTGGGGTGCAGAAGGGTGGGGTGGGGTGGGGAGGTGGGGGTTGTAGCAGTGCAGGAAGGCTGTGAAGCGCGCAAAACACCTCCGCGGCATGATGTACACCTTGCCGACCCCCTGGATCTGCACCGGGCCCGGGGGGCTGCGAGGGCAAAGACCCACAGGTGGTGAGGGTGATGCCCAGCGCTGGTCGGTCCCGGGAGAGAGGGGGGAGGGGGCGTGGCTGCCGCTGTCCCAGCCTCCCTGGGGAAGACATCCCCGTCCCCCTGATGGGGCACACCTCCCCAACATCACACCACACACATGCAGACCAGTCATTGTTCTTATTTCGATTACCCTTGTTAGGTGCCCATGTCTGCACCTGAGAGACAGCCCTAACCCCAACTTACCTGTTGGGTGCCCATGCCTGCACCTGAGAGGCAGCCCAGCTACGCCCAGTGCTACAGCTACCCAAGTCAAACAATCCCGCTGGGGACGTCCAGCTGGGGACGCCGAGTCTGACATATACAGACTATGTCGTACACACATGATTCCTTTCCATACTTAACAGTCCTTGACTCCCGGAAAGCTGCCCCAGGTGCTTCATAAAACCACCGCTCCAGCCCCCAGCTCACGTAAAGCAAGCCAGACCAGTTGGGACACCCAGAGCCTGTTCAGCCGCTATCTAGGGTACCCTCCGCACCTGAGGAAGAGCCCCAGGTGCGACCGCTGCTCGGGCTCCAGCTCAAACAGCGGCTGCCCCTTGTAGGCCGCGGTGCCGCTAGTCACCTCGTAGTCGGGGTGGCCCACCAGCACCTTAGACAGCGTGCTCTTGCCTGACCCGTTCTTGCCCATGATGGCGTGCACCTCGCCCTCGCGCACCAGGATGTTCACGCCCTTGAGGATCTCCTGCCCGGTCGTGGCAATCTTGGCCCGTAGGTCCTTCACCTGCGCACAGCGGTGCTCTGGATAAGTACTGTGGCGTGTGACTGACGCAGGGTGGGCCCTGCGCCCAGAGGACACAGAGAGTAGACGGCTCGGAGAGGAGGCGCAACCTGTGGCTGGCAGCAGCGGTCCAACCTCACTGCCGTTCTTATACCCATTTGCCTTAGAAAGGGCTCCCCACCTGCCCCCAAAGCCCTGTGAGGAGCTGAGGACAGGCAGATGCTGCCTTCTTTATGCTCTCTACCACTGTAGCACTGGAGCAGGTGACACACAGCGATCCTCCACCAAGTGTCCAGGGACAGCACCAGCAGCCAGCCCACCTCTAGTAGCACATCCCCAGCTGCTGCCCGTACAACCAGCGTTCGCTGCTTTGACCAATGACAGTGTGCTTTCCTCCTGCCCAAGTCTTGTCGCAGGCTTGCTCTCTGGAAGGGCCGCGCTGAGCTGAAGGTCTGCATGCTCAAGAACTGTAGCTCAACGGCTCGGAAGAAGGTGATATGCTATGGGGATAATCTTTTTTTGTCTCAGCAGTATTGTGGAACGCTTCACAAGGGAAGGGCTATCCATGGGAGGTATCTAGGTACCAGGGGAATCCGCCGAATCCCGGGCGTGTCAGCACAGGGGCTGATTCGGCCCATCAAGCCCTTGCCACAAGACTTGCCTGCATCTCTGCGGTTCTGTGCCCACTGCCCGACTCTCATTTGGCACGAGCAGTGGTGGTGGTTGTGCTGACAGAAGGTACTATGGCAGACACTCTCAACAAGCTGTAGACTGTGCCTCAAAATGAATCGATGACTTTAAGGTCCATAGTGTGTAAATCGCGCTCTTGTGCCCTTGCCCACACAGGCTAACCGATCAGCATCAGTGCCAAGGACGAGGGCTCACAGCACAGGTGCAAGTCTAGCACAACCACCGGCTACCTCAACTCTCCAAGGAATAGAAGGATGAACCCAGAAGAGGGAGAACAAGTAGACCGACTCTTTATCCGTTGCAAAATAGCCAGTGCTGTGAAACTCCGTTCCACACAAGGACGAAATAGGTATAACGAAACAGATGCCAGGGAGCCTTGCTGTTCTTTTGCAGTCCACGGCAATTAACGACTGCAAAGAGCGTGGTCATTGACCTGGTACCATGCTTCTGGCACTGCCGGTGCTTTCACGGCACACAGCATGCGCGTTCTGGCGTCCTCTAGCCAGAAGTCATTGTATTAGGAGCATAGATGGTTGAGCTGTAGCGTATACTGTTGTCCTGGACCGGCCAGAAGGCCATGGCATTGCCGCCCCGAGAGTTGCGCCGGGCAGAATGGGGCCCGGCGGTGAACGTGCCTGGCTTGGGGGCTGTGATTGTCGTGCCCGCAAACTGGTCCGCCATGGTCACTGCGGCGGTGAGCACGCCAACCTGCAGCACAAATGAGCCAGAGGGTTTTAGCTTCCAGCACACTGGGCATGTTGCTCTTGCCCTTTGTTGGACACTAGGTGCACCAATGCTCCCCTTGACCTAGAAGCATGGACTTGAACGTGAATGCAACCAGTCAAGGGCAGTGGTTGGGGGTGGTAGCCGGCCCCTGGGTCAGGAAGCCGTCAAAATGGCAACACACTACGGCACTGGGGATTCCCGGGTGATCCCTCAACCCAGTACTAATCCAGCCCAACGCAGCTTAACTTCGGAGTTCTGATGGGATCCGGTGCTTTCTACGTGGTATGACCGTGGCATGGAGGGCCCGAGGCACCGGTCGTACATGAGGTGCTGGCAGGCATGGTCGGGGGGGGGGGGGGGGGCTTTCGGTTCCCCGGATCAGGGTTGCTACTCGGTGGGCCCATTATACTGCCTACTCATCCTTCCTTAGTTTCTAGACCATATCATGCATATATCGTGGGTATATATATATAGGGGATTAGTATAGCTATAGGCTATATATATATATATAGGTGATTAGTATAGCTATAGGCTAGCGGGTAAGGGGGCAACATGAGCTTCACATAAGTCAGGGGTAGCAGCCAGAAGCTCCTCCAACCCACCTGGCGGCTGGACTTATAGATGGTCGTGCCCACGGTACAACTCTTGGTGCTGTTGGTTGCATCGTAGCCCACCGCAAACAGGTAGCCAAACACGTCAAAGCCCAGGTCACACAAGGCCGTCTTCGCCTGGGTGGAGTTGTGCTTCAGGTTGAAGGAGCCGCTCTCCAGCTTGTACAGGAAGCTGGCCCCTGCGCTGTTCTGGGCAAGAGCCCAAAGGCTGCCCTGCACACCACGAGAGACAAACAAGTGACAAACGGATGCCCTTGGTTGGAGATGCCTGCAAGGTTAAGACCGCTTGCCTGCTTGCTGCAGCCCCCATTTTGTGACCGTGCCTGTGTTTTCACCTCAACCGTGCACGAAGGGCAAAATAGCGAGCGTGGGAGCCCTGGTGGCTTAGGCAGAGCAGTGACAGTTTTGCAACCGTCCGCGCTCTTCCCAGCGCATCCAGTCTCTTCCCTCACTCTAAACTTCCAGATCTTTAAACTCTGACACTAGACTGGCATAGGAGCGCCGATGCCCGAACAAACCCATTTTCGCCCTCGGCATCATAAACAACATATAGATGATGATGATGCACCTTTCCTCCCAGCCCTTCCTACCTGGGAATCGGCAGCAAACCTCAGCAGCGAGCTGAGCCCCAGGGTGCTCTGCGATAGCACTGCTGTCTCCGCTATCAGGGTGGTGCCGGGGAGCCATCTCTGGAAGGTCCAGCTGGTGGCGGCGGGGTTGGGCTGGCCCCACAGCACTACCGATGACTCATTGCCCCCTGCCGCCATGTCACCCCATGCCAGCGGGGAGCTCGCCACCTGCATGCATGCGAAAGGCGTTGTCAGTTAGCAGAGTGGTGTGCGAGGTCGGAAGCAGGGATAGGGATCAGCAGCGCACAAGAACGCCACGAGGCACATATAGAGTAGCAGGGAGAGTCCATATGCCATGGCCCTGGAGCGTTCTATGAGGGGCGCACACATGCATGACGCCCTCCATTGTACAACAGTGTCCTAGACCAGCGGTGGCGCGGCTGCCACCCAATAGACTCACCGAGATAGGGCTAAAGGTCTTGCTCCCCACAGCATCTTCCATGTATAGGCGGTACACGGCGCCAGTGCCGGGGTTGTAGGTGTAGGTGTAAGCCATGCGGCCGTCAGGCAGGGCGGCCAGCCGAGTGACTCGAGCGCTGGTAGAACCACCGGGCGGGGCGGGAAGGTAGTATTGCTGCAGAAGGGGTTTTGAGGGCAAGGTGGGGCCATCATGGGAATGCGGGCCTGAGTGGCAATAGTGCTTGTATCACTCCCCAGCGCGCACTCCAATGACGACTCATTGTGCTGCCATGCTTACCTACACACAGCACGAAGGGCCACACTCAGGGCAGTGGACAGCCAACGGTTGAAATCAAATGTCAAAAGGTGCCGCACAGCATGGACTGACTGAGCAAGCTCTGTGGCCCCAAAATGATAGCTCGGCAAGCTGTGCCGCCTACCTACCGTGGTGTTACCAGCATGAGTGTCAAAGATGACGATGTAACTGCTGCTGGAATTAACAAAGGCCAGGTCAGCTCCATGTGGCAGGGTCTTGGGGATGGCAGCCAGAGCCGAGGTGAGCGAGAGTGCAGGGCTGAGGATTGTTGCTGCAGAGCACCAAGAGCGACTCTATTGCAGCTTGGCTTGGGGGTGGTGTATACTCAAGACTTCCGCAACGACTGCGATCACCATTATGCAGCCGCCACCCAGCCACCCCGCTGTCACATACACCGCGACTGAACAATACCTCTCCCACAGCATATGCACCCACACAGTGAGCACATGGACTCGAAGTATTTGTCACCCCCACGCTGAGCGTGCCCTCCCTGCCTGCCTCCCTTGTTTACCTTGCGGCGCCGCACAGTTGCTGGGCAGCGCAGCGCTCTTCTTGTAGTACGAGTAGCCCTGCCCGCACTGGTACGACGAACCTGCAGCCCACACATGAAGTCACAGAAGCCGCGCAGTCACGCATAGTCGAGCACAACAGTCATGAAATGAAGGGTTGCAGTGGACGAGTCTGACTAAAAACCCGACTTTTCAGGCGGCTGCCCTGGGTGGGTGCATGACGCAGCAGCCAACAACTTCCCAAGGCACAAAGCCGACAGCTCACCTACAGGTGCTGCAGGAGGTACCCCTGTATAGTTCACGATAGAGCAGGTTGCCGCGTCGACCTGCAAGCCAGGCCCCATTCCGTCAGACTCCCTTCAGTCCTTGCTTGACTATGCTGGACAAGCCCCTCACAGACTGACACACAAGAGCACAATTTTTTGAGCCAGCTATCATCCCTTGCAGCACTCAGATTCATTCCAAATTAATGTCTAGTGAGTGTGGGATACTACATGCAAAAGTAGAGCCTGAGGGTTGCATGCACAAGGACACAAATGAGGCTGTGGGACTGCTCAAACCCCGCTAGATATGGGGGCAGGGTTTACAAGCGCTCTGGTCCGAGGGGCCCGCTTAGGCGCACCGCACAGAAGTCATTCAATACAACTGCACGGCCATCCAAGCGGCTGCCACCCATTAAAGTGCCTTTTTGACCCCAACGTCAGAGCTGTCCTATGCTGCACTGAGGCTAGCTTCAAGCTGGCTTACCACACAGGTGTCGTTGTAGATGCACTCCCCCTGCTTGAGGTAGCACTGCTGCTGCCCGGAGTCGTAGTACACCGAGGTGCAGCTGGGGGCGTTGTCACAGGCAGTCTTGCACTGCGGCAGGTCCCACACACAGGCAAGGTGGTTGACCAGGAAGAGGGACAGGCCACCAGAGCACCTCACAAGGCGCCACAGAGTGGGCTAGGAGGCCTGGGTACCCAGCAACTGAGGACCGGGAAGACGGCCAAGCCACCTGGGCTACACCCAAGTGCAGGTGAGGTGACAGTGGTGCTCGGATAGAGACCGCTGGTACGATGTCTAGCCATCCAGTCTACAGCCACAGCCGGGCTTGCGGGGGAGGTTAGGCCCGAAGCAAGCAGCACCCGCCGTACCTGGAGCAGGGTCACGTTCAGCCTGTTGCCAAAGGCCGAGAAAGTGCCTGTGGGGTCGGGCACCCAGCCGGGCGAGGTGGCGGGGTAGGCCACGTCAGCAGGCACCCCCTGGCAGTTGCCGCCAAAGTTGGTGTAGTAGTTGGCATCGGTGCTTCCTTGGGCCGTCGTGTTGGCCGTGCAACTGCCATTGCGGCCTGTGCCAGTGAACCTGCACCACCCCGGGAGGAGGAGGGTCTGGCATTCTATGACGCAAGCCATCCCTATGTGGCGTGCTGTGCTGTGGTTTGTGGGCATGTCATGCCATGACCTGGACTGGCGAGGGGTGATCCCTGGACCTTACGTAACCCTACATATGGAGAAGAGTATTGATGAGCAGAATGAACTGTACAGACCAGCGGCGAGGTCTTATCATGCCCTGCCAGTCCCCAATCCTGCCAGGCCCAAGCTCCAACTCTCGCTGCCTGCATGCCACCCCTCCAAAACACCTTACCCAGCTGCACTCGCCCCCTGCTCACCCGCTGAAGCACTGGCACTGGAAGCTGCCCGTGGTATTGACGCAGGCGGCATTGATGTCGCAGTCGTCGGTCCCTCGCAGGCACTCATTGATGTCCGTCTTACAGTCGGCGCCTTGGAAGCCCTGGGGGCAGGCCGGGACCGTGAGGTAGACAGGGTTGTAGTTGGTGTTGCCTGCCGGGCATGCTTGGGTTGACAACTGGGCTTGGTATGTGGCCACAGCGGAGGAGAAGTTGCGCACTGATCCATAGGCGGTGTCAGCTACAGCGCAGGGCAGCAAGGCGGGTGGTCACAGTGCTGCAATACCAGGGTGATGGCAGGGGCAAATGCACGAGCAGATAATGAGCGAGGCGGCGCATGCAGGAAGAAGTAGTGGCAATGCTCGCAGGGAGTATTCTTGACCAAGCCTCACACGTTTGCATGGTCCTTACCAGTGTAGATGCCCCAGCGCCCGCCTGGCGAGAGTGTCCACCACACAGCCTGGGTTCCGGTTGCGAAAGCTTGGAAGTAGGCGGCACCCTGCAGCCACACAAAGCGTGCAGGCAATCGCCGTGATAAGGCTACCTGCACATGCAAGCTTTCCTTAAGTGAAGGACTCGGCCAAATGTAAGTTACCAGTAGGAATGTGATGGCATTACTGGACCTCACAAATACATGGTCCCGTTTTCTCTCTGGCCCGCCTCTCTTGTACCAGCGCTGAGTGCCTCTGAAGACCCTCTGTCGATTCCAAGCTAGGGATAGTGAGACAAATCACAATCAAGCTGACAGTTCCCTCACCCGCAGCCCGCCAGCCGGTGTGGAAACATTCTGGATCTGTGCAAGGGCGCTCTTGTACATCACATCGAAGAAGACCGTCCTGTTGGCTGTGGGCTGCATGCCCAGCTCCTTGATCAACACAGGCTTGCCTGCAGCCAGGTACACAGTTTGGGAGCTAAGAGCAGGACTGCAGTAGGCCTCAAAGGTTGTATGCGGGCATGGCTCTGGTACGACAAAGTGGCCCGCCGTGACAAACTAAAAGAGGCCAGGCAGCATGATCAGCTGAACAATACTGGATGCTGCAGCTTGCCATCGGCGCGGCAGGACTTCCTTTTGCCTGTAAGATAGGACATTCTGGCTCAATCCCAAGCTGGGAATAACCCCAGCCAAGCCTGAGCCCCCCAGGAACCACCAACGGCAGGCATGCACTAGTTGATGTCAGGCCAGTTGAAGTCAGGGACCCTAGGGTCATCTGTGCTGTGGATGACTCACCCATCGCCTGGCCATCCGCAGCATGCTGAGCTATCCACTGGGTCACCCATTGTGAGTTTTGTTGCTGCAGGCACGGGCAGCAGCTTGCAGATGTGGGTGGTGATCCACCCGCGCCTTCACTGTTGCTAGGGCGCACACTTGCAGGAGCATTGGGCCTTTTAGGCTATCTCTCCCAGCACTTCACGAATCTCTGCACCTACGCAAGCACATGGCTAGGTGCCACAAGGGTCTTCCAGCAAAGTCGCTGTCTGCCACAAGCAAAACCACTGCACCTCCGCCATTCGAGCACGGCAGCTGCCACTCCACACTGCTGCTGCTGCTGGCAAGGCCTCACGTTCCAGAGGTCCGGGTAGACGTTGAAGGAGGCAAAGTCGATCTGGGAGGCGCCTGACACCGTCAGGAAGTCGTTGTTATACTGGGTAGCAGTGAAGGGGTTCACTGCAGTGCCTGCACCAGCATGGGCCACGGAGGGAAGTGCGCTTTTCGTTGGTCCTTGGCTCTTTGGAAGGTGGCCCCTTCCCGCCGCCATAGAGACCCGCTGCCACAGCACATGGCTAGACCGCTGCTGCTGCGCCTAATCATGCCCGTCAGGAGTACGCTAGAACTGCATGAGGTGTTGCGTGGAAGATGAGGAAGCACGGGTGTTGGATGCAAGGGCAGCCAAGTAATGGTGGGATGGGCGTGGCACTGGGGCGACCACCAAGCCACTCCAAAAACATGGCTGCAAAGTATACAGCAAGGGGACGTACCAGTGCCTGAGGTGTAGAAGCCGTCAAGCCCGACGGTGTAGAGGTGAATTGCATCCAGGGACTTTATGAAGTCCCCAATGTTGGCGGCCCAGGTCTTTATGTTCAGCTTGTTGCCCGTGGTGCAGACATTGTTGGCTGTGTTCTCACACCGGGGCCTGCAGCACCCAGAGTGTCACAAGTGATATGCTGTGAAAACCACGTGGGCTTGAACTGACGAACGATGAGCAGCCCCCGCTGCCACCTTCCCAGCAAGCATGCTGGATGCAGTCCCTCAGAAGCTCACTCATTCATTGCGTCCCATCCAAAGATGGTGGGGTCAAACTTGTAGGTGCGCCCGTTAATGGTATTCACGCGGTTCACAATCTGCAGGAAGGGGAGACAGGTAGATTGCATTGTAGGTAAAATCTGTTGCTGCTGAAGGAACAATGTTCCTGCCTGCATTTGGGACCCTGCCGCCGCTGCCACCCAATGGCCCACTGTCACATGCTTCTGACAGTACAGGCTCACTCAAAAGCAAAAAGCCTGATGTCAGATGATCTTGCATGCAAACCTCCCATCGCCATTTGTTGTGAAAGCCTCCAACTTGCATGGTCAGGTGCCCATCATAATGATGCAAGGCTCAGCCACTGTCAGTAAAAGCTGGTTTCCTGCAGCCTCACCGCCTGTATGTAGTTTTTGTAGATAGTCTGCGCCTGGTAATTGGTATAGAAGAGGGACTTGAAATAGTCAGTGGTGAGACCGTTCGTATTCTTGGTCCCAGCAAGACTGCATGGCATCCCTTTGACGGGCTTTCATCAGTCGACGCCTAGCTGGCAGGTGCAAGCAGCATGTAAAGCATAAGCCGGGTTCCCTTACTGCGGGTCCTCCTGCCATTCACTCCCACCGCTTTCCTTCAAAACACACTCAAAAACGGGCACTCCGGGTGAAGCACCTACTACAGCCCCTGCCACTCACTCCAAATACTGCAGGGGGCCGCCCGCATCATCAGAGAAGTAGTCCGACAGGACCAGCAGCACTCGAATGCTTCGCTTGCGCGCCTCATCAAGCACATAGTCCTGCAGGGAGGGGGGCAGTACACTGTTCTTGTGAGGACTGCCGTACTGCACTTTGCCCTGGAGGAAGCCGGCCGGCCATTCAATCCGCTTGTGCCGCTCGAAGACAGGCTGCTTCTTGTTATGGTGGAAGTGAAGCTGCTTCCTGCCATGCATAGGCAACCTCTGGCTCCTGCTGTAGAGGGCCTCACCAGGCCTGTCAGCACGCCTTCGTTGTAGGTGACGGCGCTGGAAGCGCTGAGGCTGAGTACTGTGTACCTGCAAGTTGCAGTGAAGGCAGTGTGAACTGTAAGCCAAACAAACCCAGAGAAAGATTTTCACAGGGTGCCTGACATACATAGCTGTGCACTACCTCGAACTACCTCGAACTCGCAGCATGCACGCATACAACCAGTTGGAGGGCTGCGGGTTCCGGGGGGGGAGGGGGGTACAGGATGGGGCTTGGGCTTTGCATCGACCACCTAAAGTCACGGGGCTGCTAGCTGCATCGCGACTGCTTG